>JAUZST010009993.1:0-12663 GCA_034779995.1 Parotocinclus haroldoi | reverse complement strand
TAATATAATATACAGTTATTGTTATCGGGTGTTAAAAATAAAAATCATAATAATAAATAAAAATATATCGATATTAGTGTGCAATATGGTTTCTAAAATAAATTGGAAATATATATATATATATATATATTTTTTTTTTAATTATTATTATTAATCCCTAGAATAAACAAATAAATAAATGTATTTAAAAAGCTATTGCTATTATGCAGGTTCATCCCCAAAATGATTATATAATTTAATTCATCATTTCATTTTTATTTTATTGTCACTACACAAGTATAAAACAAACAAATTCATTAATTTGAAACTTTAATTCGTATTTAATTTAGCAATAAGGTTTAAATTGAGGTTTATATATGAAGTAATTAACCTTCACTCTATTGTAATTATTTAATAATTATACAGGTTAATTTCAGAAATGACTCTATATTTCCCCTAAAATATATATTTTTTTATTTCTAAGTATTTTTTTATATAACAATAATAAATAAATGGGTAATTTCTTCGAAGTTGCTGGTTTCTCCATCCCGTACCCGTTTGCACCGTCTCATTGTAGATCTTCATGTGCATCATGGGAGCCGTGTTGTTACGTAGAACTTTCCAGTTTCCTCCGTCATGTTTATCACACGTCCCGATCTGATCGGTGCCCTGATCCGCCCACCAAAGTTTATCACCTAAGCAGCAATGCTAAATTAATCAGAGCATGTGCATGAAATAATAAATGAAAGGTTACTTTAGGTCAATAGTGATACCCATGATGGCCAGAGCGGAGGGTTTGTTCAACTTGTCTTTCACCCCCTCAAGGACCTCCAGCCCTGTTCCGTCCAGTCTGCAGCGGCTGATGGTTCCGTTACCCGAGCTGACCCAGTACAGACGGCCCTCATCAAAGTCCAGAGATAAACCTGTAAACACATCAAATGGTGGAGAACATACCAAACCCCCAAACCCAAAAGACCTTGCTATGTTCAAAAGAGATTCTTAAGAAATGTGACAGCTTTAATATAAGACACCACAGCTTTAATATAAGACACCACAGCTTTAATATAAACACCACCGCTTTAATATAAACACCACCGCTTTAATATAAACACCACCGCTTTAACATAAAACACCACCGCTTTAATATAAAACACCACCGCTTTAATATAAAACACCACCGCTTTAATATAAACACCACCGCTTTAACATAAGACACCACCGCTTTAATATAAAACACCACAGCTTTAATATAAACACCACCGCTTTAATATAAACACCACCGCTTTAACATAAGACACCACCGCTTTAATATAAACACCACCGCTTTAATATAAAACACCACAGCTTTAATATAAACACCACCGCTTTAATATAAAACACCCCTGCTTTAAGATAAAACACCACAGCTTTAATATAAACACCACCACTTTAATATAAAACACCACTGCTTTAAGATAAAACACCACAGCTTTAATATAAACACCACCGCTTTAACATAAGACACCACCGCTTTAATATAAAACACCACCGCTTTGAGATAAAACACCACCGCTTTAATATAAACACC
Source organism: Parotocinclus haroldoi (assembly GCA_034779995.1). NCBI lineage: Eukaryota > Metazoa > Chordata > Actinopteri > Siluriformes > Loricariidae > Parotocinclus > Parotocinclus haroldoi. The sequence goes on along the minus strand of JAUZST010009993.1, from coordinate 11,117 downwards.
ACCGCTTCAATATAAAACACCACCGCTTCAATATAAAACACCACAGCTTTTAGATAAAACACCACTGCTTTTAAGGTAAGCCACTTACCCAGAGGCACTTTCTGATTGGTGAAGAGGACGCTGTGGTTCGTTCCATCAGTGTTGGCCATGCTAATGTTGTCTCCATCGGTCCAATACAGCTTTCTGTAATGTGCAGGAATTAACAGGTATAGAACACAGCCAAAAGTAATTAGACACCTCATCTAATTCACATTCATTTAAACTCACCCAACAAAATGAACCTCAAGTCAATGACATTGATGCCTTCCGGTTTTTCGATAATAAAATAATATCAAACCCAAACCCAAAGGCACACCGCTATTACACTTACCCAAGTATGGGATGTACCACTATGCAGTGGGGTTTATTTAACCCCTGTATCACAGCGTTCTTGAATGATCCGTCCAATCGCGCCACGTTAATCTGCTTCTTATTGGCGTCGTAACTCGTCCAGAACAGGTTACGGGAAACCCAGTCAACCGTCAAGCCATGAACATTAGGGAGGTCTGAATCAAATAAACACAATATTTATATAAATGCCAAAATGTCAAACTCAATGTGTACATTCAAAGTTTTCCTTCAGTGTTTTTGTATTGTAATATTCAATTGTAATAATCTTTCAAAAATAAAATAACTACACAAATAATTACACATAATCATTAAACAAAAACTAATCTAAAAAAAAAACAAAACTTTGCAATATTTTATATTTATAACATTATATTTTTATATTTATTATGATATATATATATATATATATATATATATATATATATATATATATGATTATTGTATTTATTTTATGTTCACATTCGTTATATTATGCACAATTAAATTTGTTTTTTTAAATGTATTAAATTAATGAATGTAAAATAAAGAATGTTAAAAAATTAAATTAAAATTAATTAAAATACAAAAAAATTCAATAATATATACAAAATAAATAACAAATGAATACTAATTTACGAAGCAGTTAAAATAAGTAAATAAATAACTAATAAATTAGAAAAAACAGAAACCAAAAATACAACTTAAACATTTAAGATTAATTTAAATAATAAAATATATCAAATAAAATAAATCTTAAATAATTAGATTTTGAATCATACTTTTAAAGTAATTAACTATTTTATTACTTTACATCATAAGTAAAAGTAACCCACTGTGTATGAGATACAGATTAAGTTAAAACGATTAAGTTGAAGTGTGTATCACCTGCAGAGATGACTGTTTCAATGCCTGTTCCGTTTACAAAAGCTCTCTTGATGGTCTGAGTCCGAACGTCCGACCAGTAAATCCTCTGCTCGAAGGCGTCGTAATCCACCACCGTCACATTATCGATATCAGGAACCGTGAAGGAAATGATGTAATTATAGTAGGGATTATAAATATCGACGCCTCGGATCTCGATCTGCCGAGCGTAGAGCAGGAACTGACGAGATTCTACAGAGAGGGAACATTTCAATCTTTATGCTTGTATAAATAAAGAAATGAAGAAAGGAATAAGTTTAGGGGATCTTACCGTAACAGGTGCGATTATCAGAGCTGAGTCTCATGAGGTGAGGACAAGCACAGGAGAAGGTCTGATTATAATTAATCAGACACAGGTGAGAGCACGACCCAAGTCCTCCATTACCTGCACATGGGTTAGGGGCTAGAGACAGAGAGGCCGAGAGAGACAGAGAGAGGCAGAGAGAGGCAGAGAGAGGCAGAGAGAGACAGAGAGAGACAGAGAGACAGACAGAGAGACAGACAGAGACAGAGAGAGACAGAGAGAGACAGAGAGAGACAGAGAGAGACAGACAGAGACAGACAGAGACAGACAGAGACAGAGAGAGACGGAGACAGACAGACAGAGACAGACAGAGACAGACAGAGACAGACAGAGACAGAGAGAGACAGAGACAGACAGAGAGAGAGAGAGAGACAGACAGAGAGACGATTTCTTATAGTTTTCCAAACACATTGAATCTCATAAAAAGAAGAAAGTCGGTACTGCATACAAATGTTTCTTTGCAGAGCAAACTTTCACTGGGTGAAAATTAAAGTTTAACAGTGCAGTAACATCTTAAACTGCAATAATTTAATCGTTCGGTGAAAATTTCTTTAATTAGTCCCATAATCTGTTTAAGTCCGGCTCTAACACCCTGACATATTTGTGTCAATATTAAATTAATTAAAGCACAAATTCAATCCATAGTCCGATGTATTATTCATTCGTTTATCAGAATCTGAACGACAGTCGTAAATTATTCAATAAATAAATCTTTATAGTCGGACATTTAAACCGAAAGCGCTCCCTTTGAAATGTTCGTGTCTCCTCGGGTTCTCCCCCGTCATGTTTTCCTTTAGCGTCGTCGGTTCCTTAAAGCCTTAATTAAAGCCCTAATGCATCAGTGATCTGAAACGGGTTCATCATTTATGACCTTTTACCACTTGCTGTCATAAAAGTTCATCGATGAATTCATTACGTATCTATCGCTGCCAGAGTGAGCGTGATGGACGTGGGTCCTGTAACTCGGCTTCATTTTGCTCACGGAGAACCAGCATTTTATGAAGGTCACTACAAAGCATGTTCTTAAACAGTTCCAAGGTACGAACCGAGAGTGAAAAGATATGGCGTGATGTTTTCAAATGATTGCAGTTGAACTGGCTGTCGGGGGTCTGGATCTCCTGAGCCGCCTCGGTTCCTTGCTTCCTTCCCGTGGGACGCCGAGCTCAATTATCAGGACCACCTTGATAGACATTGATCAGTTTACAAGGTCTGGATGGAGTGACACGGCCAGGCTGATAATGTCTGATGGAAATTACAGCTGGCTGCTGAGATCAATCGTTTGCTGGGGAGGGTGGAACGATTAGTGGAGCCAGTGTTTTCACTTCTCTTTTTAGCCCTGATGAACCCCGTGAATTCGCAACCAGGAAAGAAGTGCTGACGGCCCGGTGCCTCTGCTCTGGGGTTTATAACCCCCCTGCTCTCCCTAAATCAAAGTCCATTACTGGAAAGATAGAAGACAAGCCAGATCCGGCCCTAATGGACGGAGGGCCAGTTCAGAGCTACATGGGCCCGAAATAAGACTCCCCACAGGCTGGTCACCTCCTTCCCTTGCTGGTCCCAGTGCTGACCGGCAGGTCATTCAGTACTTTAAAAACATTCGTCCTCGCTGCGGGTCTGGGTCGACCTTTGCAGAAGCTCTGCTTAGCAGCCAGTGGAAGTGGTCTGGCACAACGTTAATCAGTTCAGCACAGGGACCATGTGGCTTTGGACTTGTTTCCATCAATTACAGCCCATACAATTAATAAATAGAATAATAACGCTGATGTTTCTCCCTCGTTTCATCTTCCTTTTTAAAAAAATAAAAAATAAAAAGCTGCATTACTTGTCCACTGCTGGCGCTCCCCGCAGATTGACGACTCCCAGGCTTCCACTCTGTCCATTACCTTTGATCGGAAAGGCGATATTCCAGATGACTGGTCCTAGGTTTTGTGAAGGATGTCCTGGACCTTGTGCCATTTGATTCTTCCGCTCTGGGGATACAGCGCTTTATAACAGCGTCCGGTGTTTCCCCGTCTTCCATTCACACACCTTCCTTTCCACGCTCCGGTAACACCTGTAACACCTGCCCGTATATCTACCGTCCTCCGAACGCGTCCCCCCCCCCAGCTCGGGCCTCGCCTGGTTTCGGGACTCTCCGTTCCGATGGTTAACGCTGGGACTTTTTGACCTTTGGTATCCAAACTGAACAGATCCTCTCCATCATGGCAGGTTTGCTCTGTGTTCTAAACAGCTGCCATAAAGGCGGCCCAGGTTCTGAAGCTTTGGATGTAATCAGCACTGTTCAGTATGGACGCTGGGTCTCGGGGACATGAAAAGGCCATGCCAGGCCATGCCATACGGAGAAAGCTGTCTCACCGGATGCCCATCCTAAGCACATTATGCTGCTGGAGATTGATTGTGGGTTTTTATAGACTGCCGTCTATAACTGTTTTCCCCATCATGTTTCTCCTGCATGGTTTCCATAGCAATAGTTCACTCGAAAGCTTATGATTTTTTACACAGGCACTGATGAATTTTCAGCATCGGATGGGTTTCAGAATTCTTTTTTTTCTTCTTCTTCTTCTCTCTGTCTGCGTACTGACCCGGGAGCTTCTCGTCTGTTTGTTTTAGTGATTCCCCAGGAAGGCCAGCTAGTACTGACAAAATGACATGCCTAATCTCTTTCGTCAACTCGAATCATCCGTCAGTGCAACAAATTAATTGAACACGTGCAACGTGGCCAAAGGTTTATTGGATTCTTGAACAAGAAATCCGTACGCTCGGACTGTAACGATGCAGCGCTGAAGGTCCAGGGTTCAAACCCCCGGTACGGCCAGCCTGACAGTTACGTCACTGGGCAACCAACAAAGTTCCTCGGTTTGCACGTGCGATGCTGCACCAGAACATCTGCTGGGAGGAAAATGTAAACGTATTAGTGCCAAATGAGCTTTCTGTAAGGTAAACACAGCTGCATTTGCGATACTTGGCCACTGGGACGACCCAAAGCTGGTGAATACCTGTCAGCTGAACGCTCTCCGTTTGAAACCGACGATTGCCTTTTTGACCTTTATTCTTATTCTTTTTCAAAATCTCTCCCCCTCCAATTCGTTTTCAGGCTATGGCCACGAGAACATGCTCTGCTTTTGTAACATCCACGGCTGCTTTCGAATTAGAGGCGTAATCAATTTTAATTTGGCCTGGGAAACGAGTATAATTGCCGTCATGCCCTGAAGGGTTTTGGTTTTGTCGGGATTACCGAGGATAGTGGAATTAATTTGGCCTTTAATGTCTTCAATCTCCTACAAAACGACTGTAGTGTCGCCATCAGAGGCTCGACTGCACGAGGGATGGCCTCGAGAAAGCGCTGAACATTGCTGCTGCTTTCTAGGTGGACGTGAGGTAGACGTTGCTGGAGAAATGGTCAGGCGTAAAGACTTGAGTGACTTTAACAACGGCTGAATAGTTCTTTCCGGACGACTGGATCAGTGGAATAGGTAAAGCTTTCTGTTTGGCCCCCTGCTGAGGATGTACCCATTACCTGGGGAAGTGGCAGGACCTGAACTTGGAGAGCCTGTGATGTTGATTTGACACGAACCATTTATTTAAACATAGCTGTGGGAAAAGGGGTCCAGGTAAAACTGCCGGATTGCTGCCTTCGTTTGTAGTTTGGTAGTGAACGAGAAACCTGGTCTGCTCAGGAACCGCATCGTGTCGTCTTTGGTGCTGAATCGCGGTTCGGCTCGGGTTCGAGTATGGAGACGTTGCTTCAGTCCCGCCTTTGCCGTGGAGCGGCACATCGAGCGTCGCGTACGACACGCCTAGTGGTGAGCCTCACAGCGAGGGCTTAACAGGAACAGATTGCATCACTTCCTTAGCCTGCCTGGTTGCCAGATTGATCACCAATCGTGCTTTTATGGGACCAGCTTTTCATCTTTCTAGCAAAACGTGTCTAGTCCCTAAATGTTTCCTTCTCCTTCTGTGGACAGCCTGTTTAAAATCCGAACACTTCCTGACGTAGCCGAAGTCTTGACTGTCTTTGGGAAAGTCTGAATTCTAAGCTTCATAAGTAACTGGACCCCCTGTAGCGTGACCGCCACCATTTGGGGGGAAGAGCCTTTCTACCCTGCCCTGGTCGTGACTTCAGTCTTTCGCGTCAAGCTCATACTGGACAATCCAAATCTTTTGCCAGGTCACAGTCGACCCTTCCTAAACGTTTTGCTGTCCTGAGGTCCTGGCCTAGGCTGATGATGCCTTACCGGGTCTCCCCCAGCTTTAAGACCTTCAGGATAAGGACTAACCATTTATTTATTTATGTCCTTCAGCCGCTGCTTAAACAGCCCCGTTAAAATTCCCTTCTCTGTTTGTAACAGGTCATTAAGTGCTAAATCGCTTGCTCCGCCGTGTTTGCATTCGCAAATTATCCAGATGGACGCATTTATTTTTCTCTCACAGTGTTATTATTTGCAAAGCGAAAACACGGAGCGTTTTAACTTTAGCTCAAACTTGCACACGTATCGGTTCGTCCTTATAAAACCCAAACAGCTTTACCAAGCAATCCAACGCGCAACGCACTCCAGCGCCGCCTGTACGACTAGCGAATGAACCGCGAGCGTTTACACAAAAGCGCGCCGTCAGAAATGGAATTTTTGAACTTGTGAGGTTTATTGAGTGTCCTTTTACAAATTCGGGGCATAACTGTTAATATTTACAACAAACACAATCTCCATGTTAAATAAGAACAGGAACCGAACTTGGTAGTCTCTCTCTCTCTCTCACACACACACACACACACACACACACACACACACACACACACACACACACACACCGAGTCATTTTAATGCTATGAACGTATGAACGTAAACAAGACCCACAGTTTGCACGTAGAAAAGAAAAATGAAAGCGTGGCAAACACGGACGACGTTTTAATAAGAAACACAATAACCAAAAATATATATATATTAAAAAAAAAACTCATTTATACTTGGCAGAATGGTGTTGGAAGTTCTCAGGTTGCATCGCGGTGTAACTCGTGCTTACAGAGAGCTCGTTCTGCAAAAGCAACCCCTTCCTGTGAAGTCCAGAGCCCCTGAAACCCTGATCAAAAACGATCTGAATAATAATAAGAACGATAATACAACAGGAGACAGCAAAACACACACGGGTTAAGAACTGCGTTCTGGGTCTGGATAAGAGACGGGGAGCCACGAGAGAGTCCGAATCCAAAAACACACGGCAACTAGCCTTAGCAATCTTTTTAACGTCTCGATTTCTGGCTCTTTCTCTTCCACAGCTAGCACTAACACAAATCATTTTATAGCAAAGGATCCGTCTAAGTCCCATTAATATAAACTCTGCCTACGTAAGACGTCTGACGTTGTGTTTCGAGGTTTTCGTCCGAAGATACGGAAAGTGTAAAGACCTTTCTCTTCTTGTCTAAGAACAGCGTGCCTGCGGTGAAGACAAACTTGACACTGTACAAAAATAAAACGTATGAATTAAGCGTGATAAGCAGCATGACCGTCCCAAGATAAGCGAGCTTAGAGTCAGAGTTATAGAGCAGGGGTCCAGATTCACAAAAAACCTACGGCATACAGCACAAGATCCATTTGGAATTCGTGTTTTAAAATCATTTCCGTTCTTTCAGTTAATCGACAAACATCGAAGCAAGCGTTCAAAAGAATGAAACGAACCACTAAAGAAGGTGATGATGCAAGAAGCAGGCTTAAAAAAAACCGATTCAATAAGTTTAAGAACAGAACGTGAGGAAAAAAAGAGGGCCGGGAGGGTTTTTCTGTAGAAATGACGTTAAGAAACAAGACCCATTTAAGAGGATTTCTTTCTTAAGACACTTTTGTGAATCTGGCCCCGGGTTCAGATCGATTATGTAATAAAATGAATGTATTGTCATTAAACAACCTTCCAAATGTAAAAAAAATATCTTGGGAATATACTTGACTCTCCTTATCTTGGCTTTCTACTTTACCAGCACATGAGGTATTTAGATTTCTGCGTTAAATACTCTTTCTTAATCATACTCTTATTGATCTTATTTATTATTATCTCGTCACCGATCGGTTACTGAGTCGGGCATTTTAAACAAAGCAAGGTTCGAATCTCCTGATCTCCTGATACAAGTCTCTTTTAAATTCTCTTAAATTCCCTGTGTTTTGCTCGTTGCCACGTCACGGTTAATCCCTTAAACCTGACCTAATATTTTTGGTGTGCGGGATTGTAGGTTAATGTCGCTTTGCGCAAATGAACCAAAACCGTTTTTAGTAAGTTCTCCGTTTTTCTCCGGATTTGCAGATCGGATCTCTGTTTTTCAGAAGGCTGCACTTTTCTAAGGCAAAGAGAATTTGATTCGTTTTTTAAGTCTTGATCGATTGATTAACTGATTCATCAGTATGTTGAACGAAACTGTGTGTGATTATTTTATTATTTTTTTTGGAAAAATCGTAACGTTTCTGATTGGTCTGTTATTATGACGTGTTGTTTTGGACCTTATGACTCATTAATGCAGAACCCGAAGGATTTACAAACCTTTTAGTGCTAAACTATTTTTATATCTGTATATATGAAATAAAGATTATAGGAATATAAAGATCTATATTCTGATGCACTCGCTCATTAACCCTTTGTACAGTATAACAGAGCTTATAGGTTTGTTTCTAATTGTAATGAAGAATTAGTGAGGTAAAAAACGACGACATGTCTTAGGATGACAGAGAGTGAAGGCCATGTTTTCACGGGTACTGAGGTGCAGCGTTGTGTTATTTTGTGAGGGCAAACCCACAGAGTGGCAGTGTCGAACCTACAGCACGAGACAAAGTGAAGTGGCACATGCAGATAACAACACAAGGAAGATAAAACCCACTGAACGTCATTCTAGGGGAACGTCCAAATCTTACAGCGCTGAAGAGGCAAATCTCATCGACCTCTTCTGGGACGAGGGGTCCAAGCCCAAACTTTAGGCAGACTGCCCTTTGGGGAGGGGTAGCGTGGCATGCGGGGCGTGAGGAACAGTATTTGGTTGGAAGGTGTACATGGGAGTGTTGGACGGGTGCTGGGGGTAAGGATTTTGGGCTAGGACGGTCACAGGAGTCTGTCCAAGACAGTGTTCCTGATTGCCCAAAGAATGGTCGATGATGTAGGCCGCTGGACTCGGTGGGTCCGTGAAATGGCTCCCAGAATTCTGTGGGAAGAGGAGAATGATATTATAATAATATTTTAATCAATTATAATAATAATATTTAAACAACATACAGCAGCCATAGCATAATAAAAAACATATAAATAATAATAATAATAATAAATAATGATAATAATTAGGAGCAATGGCAAAAAATTATAAAAAATTAAATACAACCATAATAATAATAATAATAATAATAATAATAATAATAATAAACAGCATTGATGGAATTATTATTAATATTAATTATTAATTATTATTTTATTTATCTTCCCCATCAATGCTGATTATTATTATCATTATTATCATTATTATTATTATTATTATTATTATTATTATGGTTTTATTTATTTTTATTATTTTTTGACATTGCTCCTAATAAATAAAATAATAATATTAATAAACAGTAGCAGTGGCACTAAATGATTACAAATTTTTAAATTATTATTATTATTAAAAAAATTATTAATAATATTTATAATAATAATAATAATAATGCATAATGATAATAATGCAAAATAATAATAATAATAATAATAATAATAATAATAATAATGCATAATGATAATAATAATAATGCAAAATAATAATAATAATAATAATAATAATAATAATAATAATAATGCTAAATAATAATGAAAAAAAAATGCATAATAAGGCACAACTAAATAGAGTTTGGCTTCGGATTCAGACTACAGTACCAGACTCTCTGTGTGTGTGTGTGTGTGTGTGTGTGTGTGTGTGTGTGTGTGTGTGTGTGTGTGTGTGTGTGTGTTACCCCACCCCTCTCATGGATTCAGGCCTGTGTACTTGCTTTTATTTCGACCTTCGTGGGAGGTATACCAAGAAGCTTTCTAAAAAAAAACCCACCCACCCACCAGGAAGACTAATGGATATTTCGGGGAGAAACAGGAGCTTCATTTATAACATTTAACGCAGAAACCAGACGTTAGATAGAAAGTGTGTGTATATTTATGAAAGGCCATGTGCAGCCATTTGACATCCGGACAGTTTGGACCAGAAGAACCTCACACTGTAAAGTAAGGTCGTACAAATTATGGACTGGGATTCATTTGCTGCCTGGAGGAGATCAGGGAATAGGGGATCTGGCTTAAGAGCTAGAGCTTTAGGAAACCCCCAGATCCATGGTACCCCCCTTCAAACCCTTCAAACATCACACAGTCCTAAGAATTCTGTACGGACGAGGCAGGAAAACAGTTTTTCTAGAGCATAAGAAGGAAAAATATCACAGTCTTATTGGTTGTACTTGATGCATCACGTCTCCTTTATCTCTTAAAGAAATAAATCATGTTTTTATTAGTGCTTTATGAGGTGCTTTATAAGGTGCGTTAAAATGGCACAGGTGGGATCCTCATCCTCATCCTCATCCTCATCCTCATTTGATAAAGGATTCTTTTAAACTAGCAGCTTCTCTTTCTAACGTCCCCGTGCTTCACGTCTATAAAAAGACCTCGGACCGTTTTCTGTTCCGTTTCTGTTACTTTTTGTTGTTCCCGTCTCCACAAAGGTCCAAACAACCAAGCCTTCTCACTCGTGCTCTCAGGCGTCTGCTCGCCAAATTCTGTTTTCGATTATCGTTCTCCCGAGCGATCCAACCTTGACCCAGTTGCAGGTTCCTGACGGAGGCAAAGCGAGGGGGGTTTATTTGAAATCTCCTGGTACTACATGGTTAAGTGTCCTTCCAATTTTCTGGGCTCCTTCGGGAGGAAAAACAGACCCATTACGCGACTCTCCACCGTACTTACTGGGGATTAGGTTATTTTCTATTCCTGCTGTCGCTAACAAGCTCTGTTTTCGCTCCGCTTTCCGTCTGGCCATTGTACCTGGATGCAGACATGTCCGGTGAACTTATCTGTGTGGATCGATGCAAGGAGATGCATGGGATTTGGGAAATGCTAAATGCTACAGCTTATGAAAGCGCTGCCGCCGAGTCCTGGCAAAATACTGGCATAGCCACGCTTAGAGGATAGGATGATCATCCAGCTTTTAAACTCATAGCTAATAAACAAATCTCATTTGATTGAATACAATAATAACCTTCTGTCTTTGTGAGGCGTCCCTCCAGCGGATTAAATAAAATGTTATTAATTAGTGGAACGCTTTTTTGCTCTAACGAGATGCATCGCCTTCCTAAAAAAAAACAAAAAACAATTTTCTATTACTGAAGTCTGCATCATGTCCTCCCCGTCCTCCGGTTTCCTCCCACAGCCCAAAGACATGCGTGTTAATTGGTGTCTCTAAAGTGTGTGACTGTGTGTGTGTGTGTGTGTGTGTGTGTGTGTGTGTGTGTGTGTGTGTGTGTGTGTGTGTGTGTGCCCTACGATGGAT
>JAUZST010009992.1:0-12663 GCA_034779995.1 Parotocinclus haroldoi | reverse complement strand
ACGTCTTGCAGACCTTCTGCAGTGGGTTCCTGTGCACCCCGTAACCAGCTGAAGAACTGGCCCATGTTTGCTGCAGGCGTGTCTGTGTGGGAAAGTGTGTGTTTCTGAAACTCGCTCAGTGTGCTTCTCTGCTAAGAGCGACAGCATGTTCCAGGCACTGGGAGAAAGAGGGAGGAGAGGAAAGGGAAGAGGGAGGGCTCATACCGGGTTCAGGGGCGGCCCATGCCTCCGAAATAGCACATTCACCAGAGGCTGGGTGAGGGCTAAAAGTACTTCCACTCAGTTGAATGACACTTAATTTTAGGCCCAGAAAGTAAGAAGAACAAAAAGAAGGAAAACAGGGAAATGGAGCTGGTTTTGGGTCATATGGGTCAAGATTAAGAGGGCTACAGCAGGTCAAATAAGCCAGCAATGTCATATGATTTAACTACTGTAAGAACTGTGAATGAAAGGCTGATAACTTCCAAGCAAGAAAATGTTCCTCCAAAGGTCATTCGGAGTCAAGCAGGAACAAAGCAGGTCTGTTCTAGAGTCCAGTGTGCTTATGGGTGTACACTCCTACCCATCATTCACCAACCCTGAAAGGTCATTTTTACTAACACAGAAAAACAGTCCAACAAAACGCAAATATGCTTTCTAAGACTGTGTGAATCTCCAGTAAAATGATCAGACAGAACAAGGAGCAAAGCTCAAGCAGAGTTGGTTTGGGTGGAGGATCTTTGTGTAATCTGAATGCACTGTGTAAGCTGATCAATGATGGGCGTTCATGGTCAAGGGTCAAAACATAACTGCGCAATAAAAAACGTTGGATTTTTTTGGGTCCCTTTTTGTTCCAGACAGATATATGTGAAGTTATTCTTGTCGCAATATAGAAAGGAAAGCATGAACCTGTTAAAGCACAGTGTGTATACAGTGTGTAATGTCACTGATAAGAAATAAGCACTGAATGTGGCTGAAGGTGAGAGCAAACAGTAATGCAAAGAAGCAATGACTGCCTGTTATCTGGTATTTTCCCTAGTGTCGATTATAAAGTCTCATTTGAAATGATTGAAAAACTATTTAGAGCATTCGTATTGAAGGAATCAAGGTTTACATGGAAATTACAATTTACCTTTTCAATTCTACAATTACTGTACAGAATTTTACATATGACCTGCATTTCCATTGCTTTACCAACAGATGTCATCATTCATATGGTTGTTTGGTCTGGCGTGTGGAATTGCATACCCATTACTCTCCATAAAGTGAAAATTGTTGCGGTGGGCACGCAAGCACAAATCAAAAACCTTGAATACTGGGAAATATTTGTGTCAAACCCAAGGCAAAATTAGTTATTAGATTTGTCACACTAAAGAACCCACGTAAACCACATGCAATCCCATCGCCATGAATTCACACATATAAAACTCAAAATCCTGGACTGTAGTAGCCTGTGGTTAAGCTACTGGACCATGGATCAGAAGGGTTCAAATCGCACCTCTATCAAGCTGCCACTGGGTCCACCAGCTTGCAAGACTGTATCACATGTAAGTCACTCTGTCTAAGCGAAATAAATGCAAATCTAGCAAAAATACCAATCACAGACCTAAAGATAGTCGAAGGAATTATGTCTACCTTCATCCCCCAGCCACATGCCTGAGAAAACAATGTGCACCAGCTAATAGACTGTCACACACGTCTGCTCACATCACATACCAAACCTGTGACTGATGAACACTTGGACACACCTGAAGGAAAAGATTAGCCGGTCAGAATGGAGCTGCTCAGGCCAGTTAAACCAGCTGCTGCACCTTAAGAAAACTCTCTTCTTTCCTAATATAAAAATGGGACGCTTAATCAAATGTGACATCTGGTCCTAATATGTTAATTGTCTTTATGGGTGTGCACATATGGGAACACCTTAACTTATTTACAATGTGCCTGTAAATAGATTTGTTGCAGTTTGTGTGGGTACATGTGAGGGTTTACACATGCAAATGCATAAGGTAACACCATACTGAGACCTTGACCTATGGTCGGTCCAGGAGCTGCCACTGAAACAGGAACCACTGACTGTGCAGGATACTGGTATTTATAGTCACACACAGATTCTGGTAACAGTCACGAGACAGGATAGTACTACACAGGTCTGTGAGCACACCCTTATAGAAATTATTTGTTATGTTTTTACCCTTTAATGTGGCCCAAGTGGGATCTAAGCTTTACTACAAAGCCTCGGCAGCTAATGAAAGCCTGGTATCCGACAGTGAATACAAATCAATAGGCAGCAAAAATCAAGATTTGTAAATAATTTTGTACAAACTTGGCCAAATTACATTTTAAGCTGTTAATATGTGATGATAATGTATATGTTTATGTTATAACCTGAGAACTAAGAACTTCAGTGCCCTATCTATAGTTCTATAATTACTGCACGTGGGATAAGGAGTCTGTGTATATACACTGCTCACAAAAATGAGGGGATATTTCTAAACGAACATGATGCGTCAGTAAAGCAAATGAAAAGTTGTTTGATTACGTGAATGAGATGCGAATTTAATTAAGGTGAATGAGTAGCAAGTGACATATTTATGGGGGTGAACAGAAGGAAACTGAACGAAGGTGCCCCCACATCGACTGTTCAGTAGGGTGTATGATCACCCAAGAGTGTCAAAACACACTGACAGTGATGGGACATGGACAGGATCAGATTATGTAGCAGAACTTGTGCGATCCTTTTCATATTCATTTTGAAAGATCACCTAATTTCTGGGAGCAGTGTAATTAAATAAAAATGTTGGACAATGCAGGTGAGACCCGTTATGTTTTGGTTGTCCTGGGCTCCTAACTAAAACTACTGAAGCAAAACTGCATGATAATGATAAGGAATGAAAGGGTTATTCATCACCATGGAGAAAAGAAAAAAAAACTTTGGCAGGGTTCTTCGCAAGAAGCTCTAAAAAGCTTAAAATAGTTTATGATCATTAGAGCTATTAAGTCGGTATGAATTCCTTGTAATTATTGTTCATAGATGATCCTGCTTATCACAAGTATTATTACATAATCAGTCATGTTTTTCATAACATGCTTGCAATACAGTTTCCTTTCAGATGAGGCTTTATATTCCTATGTTATACACATACAACCAATTTATATTATTTCCTGTTTAATATAATACACCTGGGGTTTAACCAGCAGCACAGCATGCAAGGTGGGACACTCACACACACTGTGACACTATAAGACATGACTTAACCCAAGTCTTTGGTACGTAGGGGAAAACCAGTATATCTGGAGAAAAAACCCATGCAAACCACAAAGGTAGAGTCTGGCCTGGAAATTGAACCAAGGATGGAGCTGTGAGGAAACAACTAACCACTCCACCACTGTGCCATCCCAACAAAAGTAGGTGTACACCCTATTTAGTTAATCGGCTTAGCTATTTCAGGCACACCCAATGGCGAGTGCAATTTCCGTAGACAACTTGTAGGTAGGTCACACCAAAAAACTTAGGGACTACTAACCCTCGGTGACATTCAAAGGAGAGATACCAAAAACCCATCCTTCCTACTAATGTCATGCTACACAATTTGCACAATTTGCATTTACGTAGTAGAGCACCAATAATATTCATAATAAATAAGCAATTTGAATTCTCTACTATTATATAATGTTATGTGCAATATTGTATATATTCCTAACTTATCAATATATACCTCAATGTATGTTGACATCAGTTACGCACTGTGCAATATGTGGTGCAATCTCTTGATTTCTACATGTAGATACTGTGTAAATTGTGTATAATTTATCACACACGCCCACATGACACGGACATTACAGAACAATCGCTCTTAGTCTCAGACCTGTAGCAACATGTATCTTGCCTTTTCCTCTGAAGACCATGATGCTAAAAGTCCTTCATGAACAAGCAGATTCAGATTCCAGATTCAAATACTGGTCAATAATCAATAAGCTACTACTAAACATTAGAATATTTAATGTACTATTTCATTACAGTCCACTATCAAGTAAAACTAAGCAGCGCAAGTAAGGGTTACATTCTGCATCGCTTGCTCCTTTAACTATACCTTTTCTTTGACTATTAAACAAACCACAAAGTTTCAGCCAGAATTTCAAGTCGAGCAGGGTTGCCAGATTGTCAGAGAATCTGGTTGTCAATAAGAATTATAATATTCAACATAAATATCTACACCGAGTAACCAATATATTTTGGAATATGATAAATAGGACAAATAGACTTAAAATAAGTTTAATGCACATTATAAGAGGCAGTTCATATGTTAAAGAGATCTTGTACTTCAGCATTTTTCACTTGTTATGATGTGCATTTCTAACATTTTCCTGTTTTAAGAAAGTTGTTAAACCAGTCGTCTCAAAACCGACAAAGTGCACATGTCAGGACAGTCAATGTGTTTTTGTTTTTAAAATGTAATTATGCAGTTCATATTTCAACTGCTAGAAATTTAAACTGAAACAACATAGGTCAGAAAGTCTGGTTATTTTAGACTTGAAAAATCCATTTGAGAAATTCATTGTTGCTGCATAAAACCACAAAGTAAAATATGAATTATCAGATAAGATTTATAGCTTAATGCTGAAATAACAGAAACATCTGAAAAAAGTATGCCTTTGACACAATTCTCCAGTTGTCCTTAAATTGCAAGTGACTTTACACTGCACACAAAATTTAGGGGATATTTAATTAGGATAACGTTTATTTTAAAATATCCCCTAATTTTTGTGAGAAGTATATCATAAACAGTTTTTAATCTTAAAAAAGAAAGCATATCTCTGGCAATAATGACTGTAGATTCCGTAGGTTGAAACAAGCAAGCCTGTTTCATTAATCAAACTGGTACTAGAAACAGATCAATCTGGCAACTCAGAGCAACCTAAGACCAAAACATTCCCATTCACAGCTTGTTGAAACAGCAAGGAAACAAAAGAAGTTACACGCCCCAGTTTAACAACTGTTGACTTTTTAAGGGCCAAGCAGCATAAATACTCACGAGGCTGTTCCAGTACGCAGCGTACGCCATGAAGCCTGCAGGAGATGGAAAGACGATTCTAACTGTCCAAACTACAGCAGGAGTCTGAGGAGACTCAGGCTCAGGAAGCTCATCCCTCACATTCCTGAATGCCACTCCCGTCAGTGTAAAGCCGATAACCAAGCTGCTTCAGGTCAATAAGCTGCAAACCTAAGCTTTTGGCCCTGAAAGCTTCTCTCGTCATGCACTACCACTCCGAATTCTTCACGCCTGCATCACATAGGCAAGAGGAACAGACTTTTGAAGTCTCGTTAACCCAGTGTCATGAGTGACTAGCTATTGCGCAATACTGTGAGGACTCATACTACGCCCCTCTCAAAGGATTGTTGGCATCTTGGTGCCATAATTACACTGACTTCAAAACCTGCAAACATTAGCTTAACGCTTACGCAAACTAACACACTGAGGCAAAATACACACCTCCATTTAATACATCAGAATAAGTCTAAACCGAATAGCATGCATTTCTACAGCAAGAATTCCAAAACTTAACTGTATTGTGTTAAAGCAGTTGGAACAGGTATCTTGGACTAAGATCAGTCTCAATCCTGGATTAAGATAGACTTTCAATGGTGACTCATTTCTGACTCTGGTATTATGCTTAATCCATATCTGAGATTAGCTCAGGATTAGCTCATTCATTTAAAAAACATCCAGGACACCCATCGCTTTAGATTGTGTCCCAAATGACAGACTACGATACTAAATACAATACTGTCAAATAATTTTGATCATATTAACATTATTACCAATTCCTTACTCAAAGCAAATGTCAGATTTCATGTTTACCTCATGAATGTGCAAAAGGCATTAAAACCACACAACAACATGTTCCTACATAACATTTACCATTTATGCCAAAATGTAGGCATGGTGTTTAGTTTATAAGAAATGGCTTTTGTATAGGAAGTTTCATTACTCACGCAGAGTTATACTAAATAGTTAAGCCTATAAGTAATCAATGCTAACCACAATATTATAAAGGGTAATATTAGGGGGTAGCTAATAGGTTGGTTTAGAAATTAAATCGAATTTCGATTATTTTATAATTTTTCTACTACTAATTTAAATGTTATTAATAATTTGTTATTTATTTGAAACTAATTTTGCTATGATTTAATATACATTTAGTAATTATTCAATTAACATCTAGGCTGTCCATGGAGGACGGGTCCCCTGTTGAGTCTTGGTTCCTCCCAAGGTTTCTTCCTACCATTTCAGGGAGTTTTTCCTTTCCACTGTCACCCTGGTTTGCTCAACTTGGAATTGGCCTTTTAGATAATGTATTACTGTAAAGCTGCTTTGAGACGATGCTACATTGTAAAAAAGCGCAATATAAATCAAATTGAATTGAATTGAACCCCTGATCGTCAGTGAACAAGTTTAATTAAGGCCTCCTGTACGTACAGTGAGTAATTCGGCTAATGGACCCCGTCTGAGAGCACAAGCTTGGGCATGTTGTTCCTGAAATCGAGAGTATTTTTAGGTCTTGTACACAGAGTCTTGTGAACAAACACGAAGCGGGAAGTTGTTTATGCAAAATGGTTTTCAGAATAAAATGGGTGTACTGTGCAAAGAGAATTATGATGCCTGTACAGCCAGCACATGGTGCTTAGACAGAAAACGGGACTGTTGACTCGATCCTTTTTATTTAAAGGCAATTGCTGTTTAGTGCTTAAGGCAAATTCCAGCAAAAAAAATAAAAATACCAAGAAGAAAACTGGCAGTGACATTCTTTCCAGTACATACAGTTTAATCATGGTTACAGTACCTGTCCTCCGACGTGGCCATCTTTCAACCGGGTAATATCCGTCGCTGTGTTTGTGAGGTTGTACATGTTAAACTGGCTGAGTCTGTTATTCTTGAGGATTCGCAGATGCAGAGCGAGGTCATTGTGTCTAAGAGGAGAGACGAAAGGCATGTAAAAGTGTGTTTTCTGAGAATGCAGAACAAGAGTTTGGAATTCTGCTCCGTACACTAAAAATGGGCTGTGGATCGTACAGCCAAGATGTTGGGTGACAAGTGTTGCCGTGACTATTCACGAGTGACCGTTTCTGCTTATTTACTGCACATGAAGCTTCCCCCCCTTTTCACGTTGTAACCCTGCGCTTCCTGCCCTGGCTCTCCCACTAGAACACGGGTCTCCGTGAGATGACGCAGTGAGAGAAAGCAAAACATCGTTACCCATCTATCAGTGGAAACTTGGACATCAGCTGCACAGCTTTACTGGTCAGGCCGGAAGTAGAACACAGTCCATGGAGCAGCAGGAAGAAAACACAGCCCAAAATCAGCTCACACCCTTTTAGAAATAACATGGTCCTCCTAATCTGAGGGGAACACAAAAACAGACACAGTCAAATCTGACCAATAGCTGCACCTTATTGAAACTGCTTCATTAAGATAGAAATAGTATTAAGGTTGAACCCCACTATCCACACTTGGCACTTAACCCTTTCTAACAAATGCTGATCTGGGAAAAAGGCGATGCAAACTTGTTTCCTTTAATAATGAATTCAAGTACATATATGTAATATAATTTAAATGCAACATAGTAAGCAGGAAGTTTTTACTATTACTTGTTATTTCACAGTGCTTCTCAAATTAGGGCGGCACGGGGGCTCGGTGGGCTGCCTCTCTGGTTCGATCCCAGGGTGGAGCAACCTGGGTCCCTTTCTGTATGGAGTCTGCACGTCCTCCCCGTGTCTGAGTGGGTTTACTCCGGGTACTCCGGTTTCTTCCCACAGTCCAAAGACATGCACCTTAGGTTAACTGATTAAATTGGCATTGCGTGTGAGTGTGTGTGACTGGTCCTGAGATGAACTTGTGTTATGGATATAACTTTGTGTGTGTCGCCGAAGATGGCCACTGATGCAGACAGCGGCGTTAAAGAAGCCAAACGAACTTCTCAGTTTTAAAACTTTGCGTTTGAATCCTGCTTGGCTTTTAGCTGGTGGGTATGCACATACTGGGAAGACTCCTTTTGAGGAACACCTTTTTTGTGCGTGTCGCATTGTCTGTGTCGTTTCACCTCCGCGTGAAACGCAAAAAATGTCTCGCGCAAAGCTGAACCAGACTCGCCTTGCGCTGGTTTCATCGGGGGGTGTTAGATAGTTCCCCAGCCTTCGTTCTAGTTGCATTTTCTTCTCTTAGCTGTACGGGTCGTGCTTTCCTCCCTCTCCACCATATCCCGTGCTGCACGCCGGGGCCGTTCTGACTCGAGTTGCAGCCTTGCTGTGGGTGGGCGCGCCCTTAACCAGCGTCCGCGATCAAACAGCCCGTCCCGCCCCCCGATGACAGCACTCCGCGCCTTCTTTACTTGATAAATACCAGATTGTAAAATACGCGTTTCGAACCTAGAGTCTGACTGTGAGTAACAAGTAACAACGCCTCAATTTGCGGGACGTGTGAAAGGTAATTACGATTTGGGACTGTGGCGCAAAAAGCGGGCCACCTGGTCACCACACTGACATCCCACCCCGACCACGTCTCCACACGCTCCCTTCGTTTTCAAGCTTAGGTAAAGAGAAAGTTGCGCAGTGAGCTATTTATCTGGGCTCTAATTCAACCCCCAGTATCAGCAGCTTGTATAATATTATTACTTTAAAACGAAGCGATTAGTGGAGCGCTGTTTTAGTTGCAAGTTCGCACTAATGGTGTACGTCGTCGTCTTTTGAATGCGCGAGGGCGGCGCAGGGAGACGTTCCCCAAGCTGGCATATCATAAATAACGTTTAACAGCTGGAATAAATTAGAGCTTCCACAGGAGCGTTTATGTCCTCTTGAACGACTTGCGTTCTTGCGGAAGAGCGGGTGAACCGACGTGTGTTCCGCTGACAATCGTCAAAATTATCAAGGATTTTTCTGGACTTGTGAACCGAAGCAAAGACAACAGCGAGGTTTTCTCGCTGCGAGTTTAACTCACCGCGTTAGTGGAGCGCTGCTGGAGCGGTGCTGTGTTGCTTCATTGACTCAATGTGAAGAGCTGGGAGAAGAAGCAGGCAGGGTTACCCTACCCACACAGCAGCTCACTGGTGAATCACTAATAGCAGGCGTGATTAGGAAGTGAAGCAATCCTCACACAACATGCGTAAATGGCGAACTAAATAAACGGCTCGTGTGAAGCCCAAACCCTTATTCAGAGCAACTACAGGCAGAGGTGGGAGAAGTTGGAGCAGGGAGTTGTTTAATGAATTAAAAGCACATGGAGATCCGGCAATAGGTCCAATCTCCCTCCTGATTGGTGTACTGTACTTTGTGGGTTTTTTTTATTTTTATTTTTTTATTTTAAAGTCAACACCTCAGATGTTCTTTTGTTATTCTTTTCAACTTCCACTTGTGGGTTCAAGTGTTAATACAAGTCAAACCAAGCATTGTTACTTTTTTAAGCTAAAGAAAAACGTATTTGTTTCAGAAATAATCTAAGCTCTAAACATGCAAATGTTTCCTTAAATGTTCTGGTCTGCAGTTGTTCCTAATTAGAATAAAAATAAGAATATCCTACTTAGTATGCGGGCAGCACGGTGGCTGGGTGGGTGGCACCGCTGCCTCCCGGGTTCAATCCCAGGGTGGAGCGGCCTGGGTCCTTTCTGTGTGGAGTCTGCATGTCCTCGCCGTGTCTGCGTGGGTGGGTTTACGCCGGGTACTCCGGTTTCCTCCCGCAGTCCATAGACATGCGTGTTAGGTTAATTGGTGTCTCTAAATTGTTGTTGACTTGTGCATGCAGAACACTCCAGCCGTGAAACTGGAAACAGCTGCACGCCGGTCCCACGCCCGGATAAATGGGGAGGGGTGGAGAAAGCAATGTCAAAACTGCTCCACCATCCTGCCGAAATACTTCATCGATCACATCGATGAAAGACAGAAATGGAGATCATTTAGTATACTGTTCTGTTTATTTGCAAAGTTATGGTATTAAATAAGCTTCATAGAAGTAGTTCTAATCTGATTAAAATATCTTAAATTAAACTTGGAAGTACGGCTTATCTATTTGGAACGTGTAAGAGTTAAATGTGCACGAAAATTTAAATGTCATTATTGTAATAGTGAAGTATTTGTCATTTTTGTATACTTAAAGAAAAAAAGTCCAACTATTTCTTTTAAAAGCCTTTCTAACTCAGTTTTTGAAACATCGGGGTAAGTTGACCATGAGGGAACAGAATGGTTTGAATCCTCCACAAAAAAAAAAACAACATACAAATGATCTTACCATATTTGTCTAATCACAGCAGCAACAGAATAAAAACATTTCATGAACAAATTCTGCAAAAAATGTTCGTGCTACATCAAGGAAAAACCTTCAAGTACGGTTATAGATGTTTTCTGATGCACTGACAGAATTAAAAACCCTTTATCACTGGATCCCATTATCACCGGATCCCTTTATCACTGCTGGAGCCTGGAAGCCACCAGAGTAGTGCCTAGATAAACGAGATTACTGTTCTCTAAAAACTCTAATGTGCAAGGACAAAATAGGACAATACTAAGACAGCATAAAATACCTATTTTCAACAAACAATACAAAATACAATTCCACAAAAAGGAACAATAAATATGAAAAAGGAACAGCAGTGTAAAAAGTATAGAATGTAATATGGAGGTATTTATAAGATGGGATATATTATAAAATTTATTGCACATCAGTATTATTGTTGCAAGCTGTACGTTGAATAAATAGTTATTTGTTATTTCAAGATAAGGTGCACAGTAATGTGAACATTTGTTCATGAAAGGAGTGAAGGTGTTTTAGCATGTATTGTGTGAGCTGTTACAGTTAAGAAGTCTGATTGCCTTGGGGATGAAGCTCTTGCAGAGTCTGGCAAGAATGCTGAATGCTGCGAGAGGCCTAAACGCTTCCCCAAGGGCAGAAGCCTGAATAGTCCATGTGCAGGGTGGGTAGGGTCCTTGACTATTCTGGTGCCTCCGCTGAGGCAGCTGGAATGGAGTGGGGTCTTGATGATTTTCTCTGCTGATCTCACCACTCTCTGGAGAGACTTTTGATCTGCAGCTGTGCCGTTACCGTACCATGATAGACGAATGGTGGCCCTGTAGAAGGTGGTGAGGACAGGAAGGGGCAGGTTTGGGGAGGTTATTTCATTTTAATAGTATTTAATGTGGCTACAATGGTGTAGTTAGCGTTTTTTTTTTTATTTATTTTTTTTTATTCTTTTTTTTATAACAGTTACCACTTTTTTCACTTAGTTATTCCAGGGGATTTAGCTGTCTGGAAATATAAACAAGATTAATCTACATGTGCGCTTAAATGTATGCCTACTTCCTCTAACTCAGATTAGATTTCATTCACAGAGCCAACATGAGCCATGAGGAAACGAGCAGGAGAAGAATAAGTTGATACTTGGTAGGATCAGAACACAGATTATATTGCTGCCTGTGTTTTTTGTGGTTGCCACACAAAAAAGTGTGGGTGGTGGTGGGTAGTACATTTATGGGATGTATTTAAGGAAGTGCACCGTTTCCTTTTTAGCCTTTGTAAAATAAGTTGTAAAACCTAGACAACCCACTAGGCGAGAAGGGGTCAAACAAAGATCTGATCCCCTACTGTCCTCCCTTTCATCATGCACAGCCAATCGTGTGCATTTGCCGACCTCAGACGCAGAAAACCCACTCGAAAAACTGGTTTCTGGTTTTGATTGCTTCACTTGGCCATAGGTTCAACCTTACTCCTGATTAGTGCACTGTACTTTTTTACGTTTAATTTTTAAAAAGCGAATATGTCAGTTGTTCTTTTCAACTTTCAGCTTGTAAGTTCAAGTGTTTAATACAAGTCAAAACAATTGTACCAAAAGCTTCACTTCAGTTCCTTTCTCACTTTTTTTAAGCTAAAGGAAAACGTGTTTCAGCACAAAAAGTATTTGGTTCAGAAATAATCTAAGCTTTCAACAGGTCAGTTTGATTCCCAAGGTCCTGTTTTGTACTACATTCCCCGATGCCTTTAAATATACAATCCCTTAAATGTTCTGTTCTGCAGTAGTTCCTAAAGCCTAAACACAAACCTTGAATACAAACGAAAGAATATCCTAATTAGCACGTGCCGTTTTTTTGAGCATGCTCTGAACCAAGCAGGCGGAGCCAATTCAGGACCCTTTAAGCTCATAAATAGGGGTGACGACCACCACTAATTAGTTGATTGCTCTCGTGGGCTTACTGTAGCGGTTGAGTTTAGGTATTTGCCCAAGAAGTTGCGTATACGGTTATTTTTTAACAAATGCTTTATATAAACCTCTTCTTTTACTCCCTAGCGTCGTCGCTTTCGCCACGTCCCGAGCGTTCAGGAGATTCAGAAGTGATCAGCGCTGTCGCTTTCCCTAACGCCGCGTCCCGAGCGCTGTCGCTAACGCCGCGTCCCGAGCGCTGTCGCTCTCGCCGCGTCCCGAGCGTTCAAGAGATTCAGAAGTAATCAGCACTGTCGCTTTCGGCGCTCCGAGCGCTGTCGCTAACGCAGCGTCCCGAGCGCTGTCGCTTTCGAAGCGTCCCGAACGCTGTCGCTTTTGAAGCGTCCCGAGCGCTGCCGCTAACGCCGCGTCCCGAGCGCTGCCGCTAACGCCGCGTCCCGAGCGCTGCCGCTAACGCCGCGTCCCGAGCGCTGCCGCTAACGC
>JAUZST010009991.1:0-12665 GCA_034779995.1 Parotocinclus haroldoi | reverse complement strand
ATAAAGGTCCTTTACGCTTCAGTGATGCAGCATTAATGCAGAAAAGCACTCCGAGATCCTTAGCGGCAAAAACGACACGATGCAAAACCACATGCTGCACACGGTATATAAAAGGCACGGCTGCGCATGACGAGGGTACGGGTCCTGACCTGTCCTACCCCTCCCAAAAAAAGAGCGAGTGGAGAAAACGTTAGGAAGGTAAAGCACGACCCCCGTCCCGTACGGTCCTGACCTTAAGTGTCCGTAAGAAGGAACGGGAACAAAAAGAAGCCGAAACCCTAAATCTCCTAAGGTCTCCTCGGTGGCCTCTCCTCTTTCAGGAGATCTCGCTGTCGCTGGGGTTTCTTGGCCCAGTTCCGGCTGTGACAGCTTGAATATGAGTCATGACCCATTAGTCACTTGTGAGGCTTTGAAACGCTAGCGAGGCTAATTGTAAACAGGGGCTCAAAACGCAAACACGCGCTCACGAGTGCACGCTCGGAATCTTCCGTCCGACACGGACTCCAAAGTCCTGGGACGCAGATCCCAAAAAAAGCCGGTCGTGCCATCCTCGAGCCTGGCGTTTCGTCTGAACAAAGGGCGGGCCTATCAAAAACCGTGTGTGTTTTCAAGAAAACAGAGGCCCCCGGAACCTCCCAGGACCACTTGTTCCACAGGCCCGGCCAGGAAAACAACATAAAACGCTTTCCGCTTTTTTCCGGCTGGGAGGCACGGGGGCTTTGATGGGACTTGGCTGAAAAGCGAGCTCTGCCTGACGGAGCGCGGAGAGCCCTTGTTAAAAAATAAAATCCCCGGCATTTATGACCGATACGTTAAACGCTCCGAAATACAGCTCTGATCGCTCGTTCGGGGACTTGGGAGGCGGACCGAGCGGATTAGCGTGAGGCATTGCTCATTAATAAGCATGCTTAATGGACCACGCTCGGCTTGGGGCGCTCCACCGGGCGCGGGTCCGTGCCCGTCCGTCGTACGCTCACGCTGGAAGACGCATTGGGACCTTTATTTTGACATCTGTTAGAAAAGGTTTGGCAATGACGGCCAACCGAAAGGAAATTCAGCCATTCGGAAAACAAGCAGGTTGTAACTTGGTTAACTTGAGTTTAGGTCAGTTTAGTTCAGTGCCCTGGGTGAGACGTCCAAACTTCAGGACAAGGTTCGCACCCCACCGTAAGACCCGGTTCGGATCCCTGCTGCTTCTGGCTTTCTGCAATGCTCGGGAATACCGTCGCTTATTCCCCTTACCAAAACGATGAAAGCCCGAATTCGCTGCTGCACAAAAACACTTCGTGGTTTGTCCAGTCGGCTGTGGACTCCACTTGTGCCGAGGACGTACAGCAGGTAAGACGGGTGCTGTTGGCGTTGTGGGACGAAGGTGCTCTTCCCAATCCTTACTAAGGCAGGATTCGCTCCTAAAACACCCTTGACTTTGGAAATAAAACAGTAAACGGGCAGGTGTCCAAATACTTTTGGCCATCCAGCGTACCCGTCTGGAACTGAGCGAAACCCCAAATCAGTGCAGATCTGGACAAACGGCCAGACCATTCATGATTCCGTGTAGCACTCGGGATACTTGAGGTTAAATAGGTAAGGTCGCTCCGTTGTCGGGGACCGTAAAAGTCACAGTGCAGCACTGTTCCACCTCGATCCATGACATTACGTGGCCATTTCGACCAGTAAGAGCTCGTCTCCTGTCATTTTATTAGGAACGCCGGGTTCAGGAGACGTTCCCCTGGCCGTTTTGGGCTTACAGTTTACAGACAGGTCCCAGGTCGGTTCCCCCGAGGCATCATGAATGCAGGCCTTTGAGGAAAAACGGCGCTTTCGCTCGGGCTCAGGCTCAGAGTGGGAAAACAACTACCAGGGCTTAATGTTGATTTATGAATCCACCGAAAACATTGGTCCGGGGAAAAAATAAAAAATAAAAAACCCCGTTAATTCTTTACGGGACTAATTACAGGCCCGTGGAAGGGCCTGCTCGCCAAGCATTGCGTGATGTGTTCGGAACATAAGCGTTATCATTTGTTTAATGACATAAGGAGAGTGTTGACGCCACGTTCGAGGTTCTTCTGGCGAGCCAGAGAGAGGTCTGTCAAAAATCAAGCTAGGCTTTTTGGTCAACAAACAACAATAACGTCCTTGTGGCCGTTCGGCAAGGGTTACGTGCCCCCCCCCCCCTTCCCCCTCTGCGCCGTGCGTTCGGAATACGGCGTTTAAACGGCACCGGGTCGGGATCTCTTTGTTTTGTTTTTTTTTGGGCTCCTTTTTATTGCTGGATCCCATGTAGAACGTTCACGCGCCGGTGTGGTCCAAAAAGCTGCGAGGTTAAGGGCGCTGCTAACGGACCCAACGTTGGCACCTAGGCAGGCTGGGGGTTTGAACCTGGATCTTCTGTCCCACGGTCTGGAATCTTAAACACGAAGCCACCCCCAGTGCCAAAACGTCTACGGTTAGTCTTGTTGATTTCGGTTGGAGTTTGGGCGATTTTGCAATAAAATACTGACGGAAAAGGGCGTTTTGTTTAGAATCCTGACTGGTCTCTCAACTCTGAACCGCGCACGCGACGGCCCAGTAAGCACAGCGCTTTCGCTCTGAAACAAGAAAACAAAATCCTCGTGGGTCCTACAAAGGTTAGTGATGACAGCCAACCGAAAGGAAAAGCGGCAGTGTCTTTCGTTTCCTTTTCCGCTCTCCATCTCGCAGTGTCCCATGATGGTTTTGAACGCTTTATTAGAAAATAAGCCTTGCGATTATGGCTTCGGATTAGCCCTAGGTCAGTGTCGGTGTTAATGATCCAGTATAGGTTGGATCAGAACTCATCTTTCGGAGCGATGATTCATTTATCTGCTCATTTTCCCATCGTCAATCAGGGGCGTCCTGTATAATATAACTCCGTTATTGTACGGAATAACTTATACAGGGGGATTAAGTGGGGATCTGGAACCCATTCCTTCGGTTTTACATTATTCCTTATGGGAAACACTGACGCTATACTCGACAAGCCTTCCAGGTTTGATGTAACCCCCGACAGGACAGATCAGCTTTCCGCCCGGATTGCGTTTTGCCCCTTTTTGTTTTCTCTCCCAAATTTCCCAGCGTGATGGGTGCCCCCCCCCATTATTTGATGCAGGCCGTGCATTTGAAGCGTAAAAAGCGATAAGTAAAATCGACTCTTACATCTGCTCGTTAGGTAAACTCAGACAGCAGACGGAGAGCCGCGAGAGGATTTTGCAACCCCTGGCACCAGCTGCTCTCCTCTATGTGGGATTACCTCAGCCACAGCGAAATGGCCCCAACGCCTTCCTTAACGCGAGACGGCTTTATCTGCTTATCTGCGCTCGTGGTCGCCCGACACGCCGTGTTATCTGGAACCCGGACGCCCTGGACCGAATCGCTCTTTATTCATTTAGAGGGGTGCCTTTTAGCAAGGCAAGACACAAACTGGAACCGTTTCACGCCGGGCTTTCTTTGGGTTCGCTCTGTCCTTGGTCGCTCTCTCGTGCGCTCTCTGTGCTTTGAGCTCTATTATTTCCCTTAGTCGACGAGCTACGCGCCGGTGCCAACCTTATTCCACGATTATGACCAGGATACCTTCTGAAACCTTCTGAAACCTTTCGAGGTCACCTGAAACCCTTATGAAACCCGTCTGAAACATCCTTAAACCTTCGTAAAACCCAAAACCTTCTGAAACCCTTATGAAAACCTTCTGAAACCGCCTTAAACTTTCTGAAACCACCCAAAAACCTTGTGAAACCACCCAAAAACCTTCTGAAACCACCCAAAAACCTTCTGAAACCTCCTTAAACTTTTTGAAACCCTTCTGAAACCACCCGAAACCCTTCTGTAAACCCAAACCCTTATAAAACCCTTCTAAAGCCTCCTGAAAACCTAAAACCTACTTAAGCCTTCAGAAACCACCCGAAACCCATCTGAAACCTCATTAAACCACCTGAAAACCCAAACCCTTCTAAAACCCTTCTGAAACCTCTTTAAACCTTCAGAAGACATGAAACCTTCTGAAACCACCTGAAAACCTTCTGAAACCTTTTGAAACCACCTGAATACCTTCTGAAAACACCCGAAAACCTTCTGAAACCTTTTGAAACCACCTGAATACCTTCTGAAACCACCCGAAAACCTTCTGAAAACACCCGAAACCCTTCTGAAACCTTCTGAAACCACCTGAAACCACCTGAAACCACCTGAAAACCTACTGAAACCTACAAAACCCTTCCGTAAACCCAAACCCTTCTAAAACCCTTCTGAAACCTCCTTAAACCTTCAGAAGACATTAAACCTTCTGAAACCACCTGAATACCTTCTGAAACCACCCAAAAACCTTCTGAAACCTCCTGAAACCCTTCTGAATACCTTCTGAAACCACCTGAATACCTTCTGAAACCACCCGAAAACCTTCTGAAACCTTCTGAAACCTCCTTAAACCTTCAGAAGACATTCAACCTTCTGAAACCTCCTGAAAACCTAAAACCTACTTAAGCCTTCTGTAACCACCCGAAACCCATCTGAAACCTTCTGAAACCACCCGAAAACCTTCTGAAACCTTCTGAAACCACCCGAAAACCTTCTGGAACCACCCGAAAACCTTCTGAAACCACCTGAATACCTTCTGAAACCACCCGAAAAGCTTCTGAAACCACCCGAAACCCTTCTGTAAACCCAAACCCTTGTGAAATCCTTCTGAAACCTCCTCAAACCTTCAGAAGACATTAAACCTTCTGAAACTCTTAAAAATACTTTAAACCTCCTTAAAACCTTCTTACACCTCCTTAAAACCTCCTTAAAACCTCCTTAAGCCTTCTGAAACCACCCGAAACCCATCTGAAACCTCCTGAACACCTTCTAAAATCCTTTGTGAAACCCTTGTGAAATCGCATCACATCTGAAAACGCTTCCACTCCCGTCAGCAGCAACCCTGTCCGTGGGGAGTCGCGGCTACAACACAGAGCCTAGGCTAAGCGTGAGACGCCTGACTTTACAAAGCGTTCCCACATCTGTTCAACTCCTGCCTCGTTCCGTCCGCATTTGCTTCTCGACTTGCCGTTACCGAGTCCCAGAGCTTACCCCCCGAAGGAGGACAATCAGGTGCTTTGGGTTTCTGCGGTTACAAGGTCCTAACGCAAACAGGAGATGAAGCGCTCGGTCGCTATCCCAGGGGTGCATCAGACCTCATTGGAACGGACCCGTGTGCTGAAGAGGAGATACTTTCCAGTCCAGCCGGAAATGAAGTCTAATGGCCACAGACAGAACAAAGGCCAGAGATGAATGGCCGGGTGGTCCAGCCGTTTGGGTCGTAAAAGCCTGTCCAAAGTACGGCATTTTACTAGGGGATTAAAGATATACTGTATACGACATCACGGCCCTTCCCACGCTTGCATTTTCGATCAGCAGAGGGCGCAAACAAAGGGGAGCACATATTTAAAACCCCTCGTGCTCTCTTACACCCGTGCCAGCGCTGTCTCACACCTTTTAGGGCCTTTTAGAACCTACTACAGGGTACGGGAGGTACCCCGGAAAACACGGACGCCATTCCAAAACATGCAGGACGGTGGGCGTGCGTGTTTTCCGAGGTACCTTCCTTCGTGGAAAATCAGTGGGAAGGAGTGAAACGAGCCCCGTTTGTTTAATTCCAGAAAGTGTGGACAGATTTTTCTCTCTTAATTGGCCGGCAAAGATAATTACAGCGAGAGAGAGAGAGAGAGAGAGAGCATTTATTGACTTAAGCATTGTTAACATTCCGAATCCCACAAACAGCTGAACGCACCACGTCCGACGGGCCGTGATCGGATACAATTCCGTCGTTTGGCCTAACGATGACGTCGCGCCCGCTGAGCGCTTCCCGGCGCGGAGTAAGGGGTTAATTACTTCTAAACATTCACGGAAATGCCCAAAAACGGATCGCAAACAGACCCAGAGTCCGTTTTTGGACGTGAAATACCACAACAGCGGGATAATCCCGACCCGGAAAAAGTTTGGGACAGCACGGAAAAGAAGAGAATAAGGGAATAAAACAAACGTGCTCTCGTACTGAAGTGGCTTTTATGATATTTCATGCTTTGTTTGTTCATAAAAAGTTCCGATTGGGCATTTACGCTAAAACTCGTGCAGATTCCGAACCTCTGAACGCACCGTTTATGCTCTGTAAACGAAAAAACAGCGGAAATATCCCTTATCGTTTTTTTTTAAACATTTCAAGTCGTTATTTCGTTGTTTTTGGGGGTTACCCCCGTCCGAACACTTTGTGGAACGTGCTGTAGGCCTGGAACGCAGGAACGGGTTCGATCGGCCGGGGGAAAACGTGAAACGGCTCAGATTCGGCAATCAAACAAGAGTCCGAGTCCGAACTAAATTTGCGTTCTCTGTTCCATTTCACCTTTTCCTGACTTGAAACCATGCAGGTTTTCCCAAAGTGGCAAACCCGTGGAACCTCAAACGACGGCCAGACGTTGTGGTTGGCCCGCCGCGGGGCGGGGCGTGGCGTGGGCGAGCGTCTCGTGATTTGCTGCGTACATTTGCTTCCTCGGATCCTGAACGCTCGCTCGCGACTCGGCGCTCTCGGAACGACTGACGTTCTGTCAGCGCGCCTGAAAGTGATGAATTGCTCGGCGCGAGCGCGGGTCTGACGCAAAGTGTGACTTTGCTGTAAAGCAAACAAATCCGAGAGCGGGTCATTAGCGGAAAAAGGCGGCGTGCTTCCGAACGACAGCTCGTGTATCCAAGACGGAGCGAAGGCCAAAAACAGCTCGGAGCGAAAGCCTTTCGGTTAAACCTCTGTTTATGCATAAACCAAATACCTCGAGCGCTCGAACCCAGCTGGGGCCGGCGGACCCAATTACGCCAATTAGGGAGCGTGGTCTTAACGACACCTATTTTTAAAACAGAACTGCCATGTTTAACTGAGGGCTGAGAAGAGGAAAGGCAGCTAGGGCGAGACGCTTTAACGCACGCGCCCCTAAGAACCAAGGGACGACGTTCAATCTAAAGAAGGGGCGCAATAACATAACACGTATCTAATCAGCTGATCGCCCGTCCATTTGGCCATTCGGGCGACTCTGAACGTGGATTTTAAGGGGTTTACAGGGGCAGGGAATGGTCCGAACCAAAAAAATATATATATATCCAGTGAGGGGAAATGCCACCCAAATAACGTATATAAATAACCACGTCAAACCTTGAAGCAGATGGGCTACAGCAGTGGAAGGCCACCAGGTGCCCCTCTTGTCAGCCAAGAATGGGCTACAACAGACTGCAGCGGGCTCACCAAAGGTAGGGGTAAGGTCCGGGTGTAGCTAATACGTAGCGCACTGTCACACAAAGACAGTTCCTAATGAACAGAAAGAGGGATTTTCCTGGCTGTTTTTTTTGGGGGGGCTCGGACAACCCGCCCAAATGGTGCCCCCGTAAAGAGGCCAAGTGGAACTGGAACCCAAAACCTGTGCCGCCACGGCTTCACATCGGTGAGATTCGTTGGGGCGAGCCCGGCACGGGACGAGACTGGGCGTCCCACTAACAGGGATAATGTCGCTGCTGAACATCTGGCACCCCTGGCCACGGAGCTGGAACCTGAAGGTAAACATGGCTGGCGTTGGCGGGGTGGGGGGGGTAACGGCCGTTTGAGTTCCCAGAGCAAAAACAATTAGAACGAAGCAAAACTATTACCGTTAAGTGGCTCTTTTATGCCTTAATAGAGGGAGATGTGGTCATTAAAATAATATCTTACGCAGAGCTAAAAGCCT
Organism: Parotocinclus haroldoi; assembly: GCA_034779995.1. Lineage (NCBI taxonomy): Eukaryota > Metazoa > Chordata > Actinopteri > Siluriformes > Loricariidae > Parotocinclus > Parotocinclus haroldoi. The sequence continues at coordinate 4,914 of JAUZST010009991.1, read as the reverse complement.
AGAATAACACCGGCCGGGCTGAGAGGATCTACAGACGGCAGGTCGTCTCAACAAAAAAAAACACGCATTATAATCAGGAGAGGTGGAAAGCAGAGTCTAAGAGTCTTAACTGAACAAAAACTGGTATTTAATCAGGGGTATTTAATAAAAAATGACCAAGCATCATCGGGTTCGTCTCAATACCTCCTGAGTGCCCTTGCTCCCTACTTAGGGCTCTCTAACTGATTTAAAAAAAAAAAAACCCTAAGACTGGTCAACGAGACGGAATAATGCGATTTTTCACGTGAATGTCAAAATTGTAAGGCAAATGTAAAAAATTGTAACGCGAATTCAAAAATGATAGCGCAAAATTTTACGGCGGGAATTTCAAAACGATAGAGCAAATTTTCGAATGAATGCAAAACTTTTAATAATGGCACGAATTGAAAAATGATAGCGTGAATTAAAAAAATTAGAGAGCGCATTAAACAAACTAGCGCGCGACTTTAGAAAACGGGACGGCAAGATTTGATATGAACGTACATTTAGCCATTTGAGCGCGAACCAAATAATTCCACCGTGGACCAGAAAAAAAAAGGAAACGCGAATTCAAAAAATTTGAACGCGAGTGGAAAAAAACGATAACGTGAAATCAAAGACGATGATGGCGGGAATTTACAAATTAGAAGGTGACTATAAAAAATTTCAACGTGCGTTTTTAAACTACAACTGGAACTTTAAAATGATGAAGCGCAAATGTAAAACTTAATATTTTTTAATACGACGGAACGGTTTTCATTGTGACGCGATTTTAACAATTAGATGGAGATTTTTAAAAGGCTAGGGCGAATTTAAAAATTGTGACGTGAGCATCAAAATTAGAACGGACATTTTTTTATTTGAACGTCCATTTTTTCATTAAAACGCGAATTTATAAATTATAATGCACATTTTTTTTACTCGAAGGTACATTTCTAAATTATAGCTCGAATTTATAAAGTATAATGCAAATTTGAGTGTTAGTTTCCAATTGAATTTTTTAAAAAAACAAACAAAAAAAAAAAAAAAAAAACAACGTTAATTCCCAAAGCCGCCGATTCAGAAGCGCAACTTTTCGGGCGACTCCTGTGGATCCAGAACAAAATGGTTCTGATTTGCCTCAGTGATTCCGACTCGACGCAAACGGTTTGCCATAAAGCTACGCAAATCCTTGCACAAAACCCGTCTGAAGCGTGGTGCAGACACAAAATAATATCAGTCTGAGAAGTAAATAAACAAGCTGGGACTGTGGTAGCCTAGCGGTCAAGGTGCTGGACTCTGGACCAGAAGGTCCAGGGTTTGAATTCCACATCTGCCAAGCTGCCACAGTTGGGTCCTTGAGCAAGGCCCTTAACCCACAATTGCTTAAAAATGTAAGACTGTATTAATTGTAAGTCGCTCTGGATAAGGGCGTCTCAGAAATACCACAGGACTGCAAAATCCTACAATGATTCAGGGGTGGTTCAAAAACCAAGAGGAAGAAAACGGTCCTCCCTATCCGTTACGTTGTGAATGGAGTTTGAGCTCGTATTATGTACTGAGCTCAGGAGATGAACATCAGACTGTGCTCTAGGTACCCGTGTCCTTCGTCACTCCCAGAAAGGGAGAACGTTTCTCTGGACGATGGACCTAAACCTTGTTTGGTCCTCATTTTCGTAATGCGTACTGTGTGGTGCTGTGAGCGCTCCTAAGTACTGAGGTCACAGTCTGGGAATCGAGCAGCAAGGCCACAGCTATTCATTAAAAATGATTTCTGATTCATAACGCTTGACCCTAACCCTTAACTCTACGCTTTGTTTTATGAAGATAAGATCCACAGAGCGTGACCAAGGTTCAGGTCATTTGTTCTTATAGTCTTTTTGAGTCTGTGCGTTAGGATGAGACTACTATGATGTCCTTATTCGGTCTTAAAAACCCATTTTTTTGTTCCATTTCGCACTCACCTCCACATCATCTGCTCTCCCTGCCCTGTCATCTTCATCTTCATCCTCATCCTCTTTCCGGCTCTCTTCGCTCTGAAAGCACCAGAGTGAACGTAAAAGAAATATTAAATCAGGAAACAGCTGGTATTTCTAACCACGATGTTCAGATATGTAAATATATAATTTGTTAGATCGGTAAACAAGGGAACCGTTTGTAGTGGACTATACTACATATATACATACGTTTAATACTGCTTTCAGGACTAATTTCTGAGGACAAATAACTGACGAACATCACGGGCATGCTTCCTCTTGTTCTCATAATTTCTCACTGTGAATGAAAACTGACTTTTAGCACCAAAAAAAATGTCATCAAATAACTCGCACTTTAGTGAAACGAGCACTATTTACGCTAAGCTAGTACACACCGCTAATATGAAAACGTTATACGTACGTATCTACAATGACAGGCGGTGTCTTAACCAGACTTGTTGGTGGCTTTCCTAATAAATATAAAGTGGTTAGAAAGATGGGGTTTAAGATTGTACGAATTTACCCCTGAACGCGGTGTTTATGCGTGGCTAACGAACTTTGCAGGTATCCTAGCAACGCTGGCTAGGTTGAACGTTTAGCGTATTTGTTTCGACTATACACAAGAACTTGTATACGACTTTACACAACATACTGCACGTTTAGCTAAACACTGTTTGTTAAAGCATACCAACGTCAGTTCGAAAGCAGTGTCAGTGCTGCTACAGCTCAGTGAGGTGATACGTTACTACACAATAAGAGCCCCCTGATATGTGATGGAGCCTAACGTTGAGCGAAGTTAACGGCAGTTTGTTTTTAAGCTTATTTCTCTTATTTCTATTTTTGCCGTCCGTAGGCGAAAGGATTGTGACCAATTTGTAGCCTTGGCTAGGGGTGAATTGGACTGTTGACAGAACTGTAGTTTGCTGCTCATGTTACGCACTGACCCGGTTAATAGCCTTTAATGGTTTGGGGTTTCTCTGTGTCCGCTTTTGCAGGCGGAAAATCAGCGACAGATGATGTTCGCTCGGCCCTGAGGCAGGGTTTTAAACCGGGCTTCCACAGTCCAAGTGCTGATTCTCATTAGAGAAAACCAAACGCAGGTTCGGTAGATCTGGCTGTGCCGTTAAACACCAACGGACCACTTTCTATTTGGACGTGGGGGTATCCATCGGCATGATGAACATCCTCATTCGGACCGTTCGGTGATTAGACCTGCCCTGTGACATGGGCCGATTTCAAAGTTGGAAAACTTCCCATCCGAATTCTGAATTCGGACCTTCTCGGTGGCTCCTGTTACCACCGGCCTGTCTGTTCAGTCTGGGCCAGATTTCGTTCCTCTGTCCAGCGTGGCGCAGAAGGAGATCGGACCGGTCCAACGTTAACTCTTTTTCTTTCCCCCCTCTGCACGGTAGTCAGAGAGGGGAAACACGAGATTTGGGATGTTTTTTTTGGCTCGTTCACTGTACGCCAATCTCTGTCCAAGCCTCAAACTAAGCTTGCCTTTCCATCTTCTTTGAACTTCCGCTTCTTTCCGTCCCTCGTCTCCTGACCCACCGCCTCTGGGCTCTGCCCTTGGTTGAAATTCTGATCGAACATTGGAATGTTTCTCTTTCTAGTGCCGTGTTGGGTGTGTAACGTAATTTACTTTACTCGGCCTCACAGTGTGAACCCGGACACACGTGGACCTGAGCTACCCCCTGCGCCTGGTCGTATCATGCCCCGGGTTCGTCCACGTCTTTAGGCCGAATGGCTGCAAGAACACGCACTCCAATTGGGTCAGTCAACTTTCTTCTTCTCCTACATGTAACCACTTTGCCTGGACGTCTAGACCTTTCACAAAGTCGGCGACATTGCGGGACGGGACCCAGATGCAACCCGGGGTCTTCGGGGGTCGCCGGAGAGGAGCGCGGAAGTCTCTCCGTGCTCCAAGGCTAAAGTCGTTAGGGCGCATGAGAAAACAAATAGAACAAATACGTCGACAAATGTTTTTCTTTCTCCGTCAAAAAAAAATAAATCTTCTCTCTGAGAGCCTTCTGGCAGTTCGGGGATGGATCGTAAGGCTTCCATCTAGTCTTTAGATAAATGAAAGGCACATGACGGTTGGACTGGTATTCGCATTTTTCGGGCTCGTAACACTGAGCAGATACTCCGTCCTCCGTCGTAAAAAAAAAAAAAAGGATTTTATTATCTAGCCGGGATCGATTTGGAGCGATTTGCCGGAATCGGGTTCATCGCGGAAAAACAAAAACGCTACTCTAAAAATGGCGCCACGAACAGACATAGCCGAGGTGATTCACTCCCAATGAGTTACGACCGATCTCTCACGCTCGCCGGGGTTTTAGAGGCGAGAAGGGGGCCTCGTGAAGAAGAATGGCCTCGTGGCAAAATCGAGAAGCAGAGATCGAGTTACGAGTTACAAGTCGCTACAGACCGCCAGCGCCACCTTTCACGGGGTCCGGGCAAGTTCCCGGGTACTTTTAACGCCAGTTTACGCACCGAGGAAGACCACATCCGGGCAAGCGGAGCCACCCCGAGAGAAGGGGGGAGAAGTTAAGCGGGGATCGGCACGGACTGCGCAAAACAACACGCTTTCTAAACGGCTCGCATCAAACGCTAATGAATATTCATCTTGCTTTTCGTCTGGAAAGACTTATCGGATTTATCAGGGCAGATGTTTGCACAGCTGCGCCCATCGGAGCAGCCCCCTCCCCCTACCCGGCCCCGGCCCCGGCCCGGGGTGCATAAAGAATGGGAATTGCCGGTATAAAACAAATTAGATCATCCCCCGGATTTCACGAAACGCGAGAAGCTTCTGTCCTCAGACGTTTTCTGTTCCTTTAATCACACGGGGTAACGCAGGACCGATATTTCGAGTGTCATTACAGTCAATTTGGGGGGGGGGGGGTGGGAAGGGGGGGGGGGGGGGCGGTTTAGAAAACAA
>JAUZST010009990.1:0-12665 GCA_034779995.1 Parotocinclus haroldoi | reverse complement strand
TATATTAGGGATGCATCCATCCAAATTCTGTATCGGCCTGATGTGGCATAATCACTGGATCGGAGTTCGGATTTGAATCTGAAAACAGTTTAGTCCGATGTCTTTCCTATCACGTTTATGCTATACTACAATTTGGAGTTATTTTAAGCTCAAGGATGATAAAAGTAAAAGAGTCAAGTGCAGCGTATGTGTTTCAAGAGGTGGTAGCAGCGTATCAGTCTGATATGGATATCGCCAGATATTCAAGTTTGCAGCATCAATATCGGTACCGGGCATAAAAAATGGTATCAAGCCAGCCCTAATATATATGATTAGATTCTCATCGTAAAGTCAAAATATCGGAAGGTCACATTGTAAAAGGGGGGAGTACCTGTGTAAGTAAAGGGTCCAAGAATGCAATCTGGCAACCTAAACATTTGACTTTACTCTATTGCTAGAGAAGGCTTTAGAACTTTAGAAATGTGTCCTAGCCCTGAACAATCTACATCCAGATTCGTTTTGCTGTTCTCGTTAATGCTCACATGGCCACAGGTGATTTAGTATGTGCAGGGCAGAAAGTGGCCATTACATTTCCATTGCTGATCTATTCTCCAGACGTAATGGTTTTCCTTCTGGCCTGGCTCTAGCGAGAATCCTCTCTATGTCAGAAGCAATGCTTAATGGCTTTAAAAACCACTCTCGCTCTCAAACACACAATTTAAAATTTGCTCTCGCACTCAAACATGCAATCAGTTCAGTCCGGTGAGAGCAATAAAGTGGCCTTTATGTGCTGCAAATACGCGTCAAGACATAAAATAAATATACTGATCGCAGAAAAAATGAAATCTCCCCTAATTTTTGTGAGCACTGTATTTGATTCCACTTTGGGCAAGGATGGGGGTGTTGGATGGCCCTCCACCATGATTCACAGGTGGGGTGAGGTTTGGAGGCTTCTTTTATATATACTACATTACGCCATGTGCTCTCACTGTGATCTTAGCAGAAACCACTCCTAGGGAGTTATCTATATCATGAATATATAGTTCATGCTCATCTACAGCTCCTCTTCAAAAGTATTCCAAAATGTTACTTGAATGGAGCGTGAGTCAGACAGACAGATCTGAGGAGGCACCTCTAGCACCCACACCTGCATTACAATGCAAACACAAAGCCAGTTTTTCAGCCTTGATTGAGCCATGGTTCAATAAAGACATGAAACTATTTAATGTAATTAAGAATTAGTTCATAGTAGTTTACCATAATGACTTTTATTATATTATTATTATAATATATATTATATAATATCTATTTCTTTAAAACCTCATGGTAGGACACCACCATGCAGAAAGCCACCAAAATGAGAATCTTTTTTCAAGTGGCTCTCTCACAGCATGTTCTCTTTTGTGATTGCGTAATTCACTATTGATCTGTGTTTGTGTTCGACAATACTTTCCCATTTTCCTCACAACCTCTTAACACAAAGCCCCTCAAACGTTCTCAGTCTGCTGCCAACACACAAGGTGACAAAGGACAATAAGTGCTTAAATCTTTATCTCATGGTATATTTTATTTATTTCACACTATTAAAATATGATTTCATGTAACTTATGGACTTTATGAAAGATATAACACCTGCATAAAGAACTGCATTGTTAGACATGAACATATAATGTTTTATTTTTCAAATCTGCAAGATCTGTAAGTCTTTTGTTTCAAATGCACTCATTGACCCAAAAAAATAAATAATGCACCCAGATAGAAGTGTGTGATTACTACAAAACTCACGCAGTTCTGTCTCAGGCAGATACGTAACTGATTACTGGTGTGATCTGAGTAGACATTGGGTCTTACCACAAGGGGGCATAAAAGTGTTTAACCCTGTAAAAAGGCTCTCAGAGGCTACTTTAATGTAGTGTAGCTCTTGTTGTGAGATTGCTCGCTGCTAGACAAACCTTTACGACAAACTCAAAGATTTTTTGCCCAGCTGACAGACTTTGAGAGGCCACATCACTGGACTGAGAGAAGCCTCCATCTGGGCCATTCAGATCTAGCTGTTAGAAGTTGTTGGGAGCAGTGGTTCTATGGGGGCACACGCACACAGTGAACAGGCTCCAAATGGCCCAGCCAGACCACCTGTACAAAGGATCATTTGATCCACCGACGAGCATGAACAGCTCCAACTGTGGCAGTGGCTCTGACAAGGGACACTAACAGCTCAGCGGAGTGTAATGCATCTGGCAAATCTTCTAACTGACATTTTCCGGCAGGTAACGCTGGCCTACACACAGTCAGAGGAATGCGTCGATCAAATAGTCTAGTCGTGTCAACCTGCCCATCAGATTACTCAGGTGTTTATTATTTCACATCAGTTGTGTTTTCTGCCTCATGCATACAGCAAAAGGAAATCCAGTCTCTCTCCCATGGTTTGTTTATGTTAATTAGAAGTCAATAAAGCCATGTGACTCACTGCAGCGATCCATTGCAAATAAACTATGGCTTAGAGGTCCTGGAGTTACGTCACTTGTTTAATATTGATATGCTTAGAGTGCATTTTCATCTGCTTTAAACCACAATCAGCTTTGTGACACTCAATAAGCAATCAATGTAAGGAAACAAAAGGAGTTACAAGTCACGGTTTGGGTCGTGATATGTTGGATTTTGAAGCCGCTGTCTGATTTGGTCACTTAATAAATTCTGAAAAGTAAATTCTTAGTTAAGCAGGCCACCTGAGCAAATTCATGTCATAATGACAAGCAGAATAAAAGTCATCCAAACAATTAATTTGTTAAAAAATGACTGAAATTAATTTTTAATACCTAAAGAGATGCGAAAGAAAGCAGACTAAAGAACAATGAATGAACTCCTGTATGGAATCAAATCCAACGTGTTGCCCTTAAGACCTGAAATTGGAGAACTGATTCCTAGCCCTGTGGGTTGGGGGTGTGCATCGGTAGAACCTGTCTAACCTAAAAACCTAAAAAGCGTGCATTCATTCTAGCATTTCTTTATAATTTTTTAACAGCAGTGCTAAAGAAGTATTTATAAGTATTCTAAAGCACAATACAATACAGTACTTCAGTATGTGATTCTTATTTTTTTTCATGTCCATAAGTATAGTAATGAACCATGTGCAGTTTTAATCCAAATAAATTCATTTTATTATCTAGTAAGTTACAGTTAATGGACATGACTGAATTGTGTAAAAGCAGATTAAAGGTCACGTCTGAGAGTTTAGAGTACCGTATAGTTTCCAGAAGAATGGATGCTACAGAAGCAGTAGATTCATGCATCAGGTTCTAGATGTAATGCTTGATCTGTGTGTTGTATCTGAATCAACTGCTAATGCTGTAGCTAACCTTGATACTTTGAAACTGTCATTTGCGAGCGTATCCATGTCATCGTAGTTTACTCTCAGCATGCTTTGGCTATGGAGCTGAACCTCGGTCAGTCAGTCAAATTTATTTCTACAGCGCTTTTTACAGTGCTGCATTATCTCAAAGCAACTTTGCAGCATTATATTATTTTAAAAGGCCAAACTCAAATTAAGCAAACCTAGGATGACAGTGGAAAGGAAAAATTCCCTGAATAAGGAAGAAACAAACCTTAGGAGGACCAAGGCTCAAAAAGGAACCCATCCTCCTTGGGTGGCCTAGATGATTTTTGTAAGTCAGCAGCCAGACTTTCATCCCAGCAGTCCAATGTTGAAATGTGCCGCTGAAGGCAGGTGCTTGTACTGGACGTTAAAGCCTGGTTTACTGTTTACATTCCAGCTCATCTCAAAAGTGTCTAATGGTGTCAACCAAGACCTCTGCACACATCCACCAAAAGTCCATCAAAGTGCACTGGCAAACCATTTTGCTATGTTTTTGGAGAGGCCGGGCAGAAAGATGACTAACTGACTGGTGGAGGTAGGACGCATAGTAATTTGGGAGTGACGTTTTGGTCCAGGATGTTCACAAACTTTTGGCAACAGTGTATCCCATGCAGTTGCTAATGCTGGAGCTAACCTTGAAAAGTTGGCTCTATCAAAGCTACTACCCCCAAACACGCTTTGCTCTTTTTGCCAACAAACTAAATGACTCTGTGTCAGCAGTTCTCATATCTTCTGAAATTTCAGCTACAGTAATTGCTTTCTATCTACATGTTTACAGAGGCTGGGACCAATCAACCTCCTTCTTACATTCTGAAATGAATAAGCTCAAATCTTGGGTGAATTCTCAGGTTTGTCTCAGTTGAGAGGGATGTGATATCATGACAAACCGATTTATCTTTCTTTAGATTCTGTCTAAGGTCCAGACGCACAGCCTTTTAAATAATGCACAAGCAATCGCCTGCTGTCTCTGTGTATCCACATCACATTACAAGCCAGCAGACAGATAAAAGAATGTACAAAGGGCTGGTTTGTGTATTTTAAGAGGTTTTCTTTGATTAACTCATCAATTCACTTTCAGGGAACTCTTCATCCTGGGCATGGCTGGCTCTAGGCTAGCAAGAGCCCTGAGCTAGATGTTTTGGAGGGTCTTCCATTACAAATTGACTCACTAATATACACAGTTTTAAAGTAAGATTAGAGAATATTTATAAAAAGATGAAACAGAAGCGTTCATGAGACAAGTAGCAGAACAGTCCTGAGTAAATAAATGTAGTAGCTATTTATAGAAAGAAATGAACCGAAACAGGTCCAAAATCAGGTAAGAAACTAAAAATAGATGTTCAAAATGACAGGGTTGCAACTAAAATAAACTTGTAATTGATTATAAATTAATCAATGCATTCATATAAGTAATAAATCAGTAACAGAAAACAACCAACACTTGTAGCATTTCTTTAAACAATGCAAAGCGAATATTTTGGAAAACGATCTCAGCTTCAGTTTGTTGGAACTTTCCTACTTTTGACAGGATGTCATTCTATATTATATGTCATTGCTTGTAGCTGTTATTTTGAGCACCAAGTGGTTGATGAATACCATTTCAGAGGCAAGTTCCTTGCCTGTTTATGTGCCATTTTCATACTCCACTACCTAAGAGCTTGATTACACTGTCACCTTCAATGGAAAGCTAGGAGCTATTCAATTTTAGTCTTTACTTTGTTTTGGAAGTTACTTGAGTGTTAAAATATCTGTCAGGAAGTACACATCTAAAACTCCGAGACTCAGAGAGACACTGGCAAGACAAAAACTCAAGGATAGACATCCAGGACCAGAATTTAACCCTGAAAGGACCCCACTGGGGTGGGGTCAGCAATCAAACACAGACAGAACAGAGGCAGTTAACCTGAACTTATGAGGGGATTCCTAACAAAACACAACTTTTTAATCAAAGTCAGAATACAAACCAGTGTTGCTTAGTGATAAAGCAGTGGCTTGCAGTGCTGAACCACTCTGGTTCGTAGCCCACCTCTGGTGAGTTGAGATTTGAGTTGTATTTGAGGTTATATTTTTTTGGTTTGAGATTGTTGACCTGCTAAGTTCTCACACTGCACTAGCACCAGCCCTCCTACTGACTGCTTCTGATGCTTGAAGAATATCTGGTTAATGTTTCATGAAACGAACATGACTCTGAAATAATTACTGACTCAGAATGTATGTTTGCAAGCACACATAATCACCGAAACCCAAGGTCAACGTCTGACAACTAATAAAAATAAATGACTCAGGATTTGCATAACAATGCAGAGATATGCTCTTCATTAGCATGTTCTATTTGCACGTTCAGAGAAGTACATTGGACATATTTAGCTTCTTGGCATCGCATTAAGTAACACAGATTACCATAATGGCCTGTCAATGCCGGGCCAAGACCGCACGTTCCGCTCCACGTATCCAGCGTTTGCTCTCCAAGCACATTTGGAAATTACTTCTACATTCCCCATTGCCTTCAACCAGCAGAGTGCGGCATAAATTAAATTCCTCTTCTCCTCATTGGCGCTGCATGGTTTATGCAGGCTATTGAAGTGAGCTAAATTACAATCAGTCTTATAAACCGTATTTACCTTTTCGTTTTAAATATTACTTTTAACGTTACTGAATCAGTAAATGAGGAACATGACTGACTACTCAAACTCTAGCTGACCCACTTTATTTACACGTGATGTGTTCTTGTGACCCAATGCAACCAGCTGTACTTCCACTGGAGGCACATGCCAACAAGCCTGGATTTTTCAAACCTCTGCGAATTGTTTATTTGCACAAAATGTGCTGAAATGTGTCAAAAACCAACATGGGATCAAGGATTCGTTTTTGTACCTCTGTCCTCCTCTCCTTTCTGAAAATAATGGTAGTAATTAACTTGATCACCTTGACCAACCAGTCTGTCAGATGCCTCGTAGACGTCGCTGGTCACACCGCTGCTGACTAAGTGGGCTTGCTAGGCAATTTAGTGTGACTGAACGACCTACCACGCACGTCTTTAGACTGTGGGAGGAAACCGGAGTAAGCGGGGACAACATGCAGACTCCATACAGAAAGGACCCAGGTCGCTCCACCCTGGGATTGAACCCAGGACCTTCTTGAGGCGGCAGTGCTACCCACCGAGCTGCCCATGGGAGTAACAGTAATACGTATTAAGCTACATTGAGGTTATTACGGCATGTTCATCTAAAGAAAGCACTTTGCTTGTTAATTAAACACGATTACATGTAATTCCTTGCATGTGTGCTTTATCGTGGAAAGTTACGCACATTTACATGCATAAAAGTCCACATAGCTCAAAGTAACGCTCATATTCTGTTAAGGGAAAAATGGCTGAGTCTTCAGTCTGCTCAGCTAAACACACACAAACTCTGTCTCTGTACTTATTACCCAAACATAACTTCGGTAGCTTGATCTATGTCACTGCTGGTTTGCCATACTGCTGCACAGTACAGGTTTTAAAAAAGAAATACAACTTAATATTATTCTATCATCTCTCCACTTGCTACCACTTTGTTTTTGTAATGGCTGTACAGATGACCCCAGAGAGACCCTTAAACACCAATATATAGCACAACTCATCATGCAAATGTCTGTTTGTGTTACAATTTCTGAGCGTTTCTATGGATACGTATTTATGAGCATTATAACTTTTTTTTTTATATTGTGCATAAAGGGCTCGTGTTTACCATATTGAGTTGGAAATACGTAGGAAAGTAGCACAAATAGGGTGTACAGTTTGCACATTCTCCCACACACACACACACACACACACACATGCATATTATTCATATACAACCGTTAGACAGAAACTCCAACAGATTATATGGAAGGGTTTCACAGATAGTTTCTCCAAACCCAAGTGGCTGGAGTTTGGTACTGTGACCTTGACGGCAACTGTGTTCTATGATCTAATGAAATCACAACAGCTTGCTGTGGGTTTGGTATAAAATGAAGAAAAGAATGGCGCTTCCAGGAAGAAGGAGATTCAAATCACAGAACAAGAGCAACACAAATATGGTTTACTAAACACAAAAAAATTAAGCATCAGTCATGGCAGCCAAGTCCCCTAATCTAAACCCCATGGAAATTCTGCGAGGTTAGGTATAGATTATGTAAAGATGAATGGAAATTCCCTACTCTGTATTATCCAGCCTTGTAAGATCTTATAAGACAAAGGAGTTTAAAAAATGCTTACATTTAGGTGTGCCAATATGTGGTTTTGTTATAATAATAACAACATCTTGATGATAGACATTTCACTCGGGCTGAATTTATGTTATGTAAATGTTCGATTTAGTTATCCTTTTTGTACAGTGAGATAAAGCTAATTCACCAAAAGGTGAAGTCTTTTTACTCAACATTACCAGGGCAATAAATGCAGTGGTTTCCTTTAATTCAAAACATTTCAAGCCACACAATTTATTACTTCTGATTCAGACCATTTTACTCCAGCGTGATCGCAAAATTAGAAGTCCTACACAATGTCGTGTTTTTAGGCAATTCGCTCTTAGTACTTTAGTTCAGTTGCAGAAATAAAAATACCTTTTTGCTTTTATTTTACTGTTCAAATGTCTATCATTTTCACATCTATCTTATTTTTATCTAGAAATATCTATGGAAATTAGATATTAGCTATTTATACTGGTTATTGTCATTACCAGTACAAACTAAAGTCATTAAGTGAGATAGTAATATGCTAAATATAAGCAATCCTCATATATAAATGATAACGTATGACCATTTTCTTCTCTGTATGATACAGATAATACAATAATCATATAATAAAATACTAGATTATAATAAAATTAGGCTTAAATAATAGAAAAAGAATTCAGTATCTCTGACTCATGATTTAATTTCCCTAAGAATCTGAAGCTAGTTTTTAATCAATATGTGGAGTCTTGTTTTTACCCACACTGCTGCATTTTAGATTAGGAAGTTAGAATCCGTCCATGTTGCCAGGTGAGTAGATAGATATACACCTTACTTAGGTTAAGGGTTAATTACGGGTGTAGAACTATATATCTGCAGAAATATTATGTTGATGTACGGTCCCTACAAATATAGAAGGACCATCTGAAAGGTGTGTAGCAAACACAACTGATTAGCGTGGTGCCTGAACGTGATAATTATGCTTGACATTAGGCCCAGCGCTAGGTTAACCATGTCCAAACATATCTGTGTAGCTCAGTGATAGCTACACCACTGGGATTGGCAATCATAGCCAGTTGCTTAATCAAAAATGTGTTTAAAGGTTGTTTATTCATGCAGCGCTGAACTGGATGGGCATACGCTCCTCTGACAGGGAGCCAGGGGAAGCCATATTAGGGGAGAAGTTACTTGAGTCTTATTAAATCAGAGTGTGGTAAAAAAAAAAAAAAAAAACTCACATCTGGTAAGTTCTGGGTATGAAGCTAGCGCATAATAATAATAATAATAATAATAATAATAATAATAATAATAATAATAGCAGGTCTCTTATTAATAATAATGTGTATGGCACTATATATTAATCAAGAGGACAGCAAAGTGAATTAGAGGACTTTTGGTATTATAGGATTATGGACCAGAAAGTCCAGAGTTCAAATCCCACATCTGCCACAGTTGGGTCTCTGAACAAGGACCCCATAAAAGGTTGTTCCTGGCTTTGAGTTGCAAGGTGGGCATCTACTGGCCCACGACAGTGCGGAATATGGATGAATAATAATAAGAAAAAAATATTATTACAAATATGAATATTATTATTTTATATATTATATTATATATTTATTATAGTATATTAGTCGCAGTATATTCATTATTATTATTATTATTATTATTATTATTATTATTATTATTATTATAAGTGGTAGTAAATTAACAGATGTATCTAAACCTGAATTTATAACATGAACATGATTCTAGCTCACCAGCACAGTGACCTGGGGTTTGAATCCCAGTGGTACCTTCCAGTCAAGTCCGGCAACACATGCAGTCATATTGGGTTGTGTCTGAGAAAGAGGAAGCCAGTTTAATAACACACCCTACCACCCCTGTGATGGACTAACATCCTGTCTATCAAGGGATATGGCCAGATCCCCTGTGGCCTCTACCATAAAGAAGCAGGGTTAGAATGTGAATATATATATATATATATAATTTTTCGTATTTTTCTTAATAGGTCTGATTGCTTTATAGAAACAGGACTTTAATCCTAATTCTGCCTCAGTGTCTTATGTCACTGATTTAATTTCCAAAATCAGTTAAGACCTTGTTCCAATGGACAGGTACCTATGCAGACCCAGAATATCCTGTTTTAGTGTCCATGAGAGCTAATTTATTATGTATAACACAGACTTTTGAGTACATAGAAAAGGACTGAGAATAAAATATAATGTAATCGCCAATTCAGTTCATTCAGTGAACAGAGGAAGTAAAGGGCAGATAGATGGTAGCTGCAAACCTTTAATATCTTGCTCTGGCTGTCACAGTAACATTTCCAAATCTGGCCGGTGTCCAGACACCACACATAGGAGGATGCACAGCCCCATTTTGTGATCTTCAGACTAACCATGCATGAGATTCCTCCACTGACAATAATGAAAAACATCCGCACACAGCTGACTCACTGCTTTCTCACAGGCTCAGAGCATCAGAGCATCCGCACTCTCATTTATTTCAGTTTGGAAATGAGTTATCTTGTCGAGCGATTAGGAGTAAAGACCTGAGCCATTTTAACAAGGGATAAATTGCTATGGGCAGAAGAGTGGGTCGAGGCATCTCCTAAACATTCGAATCAGTGTAGCTACTGAGAGTGCCATGGTTCCCCTTAGCAGAAAAAGCAAGTACCCACCCAGCAATTGTGGGCACAAAGGCAGGAACAACCCATTCATCGTAGGGCACACACACAGAGTCGCACATAGTCACCCACTAAGGGCCACTTTAGAGACACCAATTAACCTAACATGCATGTCTTTGGACTGTGTTAGGAAACCGGAGTACCTGGAGTAAACCCACTCAGACACAGGGAGGACATGCAGACTGCAAACAGAAAGGACCCAGACCGCTCCACCCTGGGACTGAACCCAGGACCTTGTTGCTGTGAGGCAGCGGTGCTACCCCACCCTGCCACCCTGAACATACTTTAGGCAAACTACATTACATCAAACTTCCCATAAGTCTGTATGCACAATTCAGTACTGTGCAGAAGTCTAAGGCCACCATTAGATTAGAGATACCATTGTTTTAGCAATGGAATAATGGCCATATATCATTTCTTCTCTTTAGTAGAATACGATCAGAAAATACAGTAAATGTATATGCAGTTTTTAAAGCTGGGATGAAATCAGAAAGACAATTCTTGACCAGGAAGGAAACAGTTATTTTAAAAAAATGCTCTGGAATTTGACCACGTTCTTCTGCGTTCAAACTCAGTTTACATTTGGAGGCTTCCAATTAATTAGTCTTCACTGCAAACACAGTCGTCTGTAGCTCCTGTTATTAAATCAGTTTTTAATTGAATAATTCACAAAATGCCCACCAACCAATGCATTGCCATTCACACACACACACACACACACACACACACATTTTCTTTCCATCTCTGTTGATGAGCCCCAGAACAGTTACACAGCTTGATTAAGTCTTTTAGGGAGACAGTGACAGTGTAATTACATAGATTGATTGCACAAGGATAAAAAGAACACAACGAACCGGTGTCGCAGGTGCTGCGTGCACGGGACTCCCCTGCTTACTGCAAATTCACTCATAAGGAGGCACCGATATAAGAGACTGCGCTGTCGTTAATAAAGTCATACTGTTACTACTGTTAACTGTGCTAAATCTGCAGTGTTGGTATTCATATCTGTACAGAAAAGTTTTTACAAAACCACTCAAGTATAAGTCACATGAACATTTTAAAGGCACTGAGTTTTTTTTTATTACAATTATATCACAACTTGCTCCGACCTGCAATCTGATTGGTTTACAGATGTTCTAGCCATGCCATTATGCGGCAATAATGGCACTTTGAACGATGCCCGCCCTAAAAAGCAGCAACGTTATAATGGGACTTTGGTGGCCTAGTGCTTAAAGTGCTGGATTATGGACCAGAAGGTCCAGGGTTCAAATCCCACCTCTGCCACAGTTGGGTCCCTGAGCAAGGCCCTTAACCCACGATTGCTTGGATTGTAAGTTGTAAGTAAGTTGTGTTAATTGTAAGTCGTTCTGGATAAGGGGATCGGCTAAATGATTTAAATGTAATTAATTATAAAAGCAAAACACTGCCCAAGTAATTTATCAAATATATTGGTTTAGAAAGCGATTTCAATTTGAAAGTTGATGCCATTAATGAGTCAAAGGTTTTATATCTTAAAGATTTGAAAAAAAAAATAATAATTCCAGGGTCTTAATGGATTCATGGATTGTCTGAAGTGAGTTTTACTGACTTTACAAAGGCATTGTTTGATCGTGTTAAATTCAGAGGTACATTATCTTTTAAGTCCAGTTCTTAACCCAGTTCAGCTCCTGATGCTTTATCTCTTCCCTTTATGTTTCTGACTGATAAGATCAACCTTAAAATAGCTGAACAGCTTCAGCACCGCTGCCTCACAGCAAGAAGGTCCAGGGTTCAATCCCAGGGTGGAGTGGACTGGGTCCTTTCTGTGTGGAATCTGTATGTACTCCCCGTGTCTGCGTGGGTTTACTCCAGGTAATCTGGTTTCTTCCCACAGTCTACAAGACATGCATATTTAGTCGGTTGGTGTCTCTAAAGTGTGTGTGTGCACGTGTGTGTGTGTATTTTCCCTACGATGGTTTAGAACCCCGTCTAGGGTTGTTCCTGCTTTTAACATCTGATTGGTAACACATCGACATCACCATGTCTTCTCATAGCAAACCATGAAAGGAGTATATTTCATTAGTGTATGGTTTACTATTTTATATTGTCCTGTTGTTACGGCCTCCTGCACATGTCTTTCATTTACAAAAAATCCACTTAACAATGTGAACAGGCGGAGGTCACTTTCCTAAGACAGACTCACACACTCACACAGGACTCGTGCATGCAGGTTCTTCTCGATTAAGTGCCGAGGCCATGCACTGTCATGGGAGGTGCCACGTATGGCTGTATTTATTGTGACAGCTAAATTACAGCCTGGCAGTTCAGTCATTCTTCAGTTTGTGTTGCAGTGCACTGTAGCAGGACTCTCTCTCTTTCTCTCTCTCTCTCTCTCTCTCTCTCTCTCTCTCTCTCGCACACACACACACACACACACACACACACACACACACA
>JAUZST010009989.1:0-12667 GCA_034779995.1 Parotocinclus haroldoi | reverse complement strand
TTTTTTTTGTGTGTGTGTGTGTGTGTGTGTGTGTGTGTGTGTGTGTGTGTGTGTGTGTGTGTGTGTGTGTGTGTGTGAAATTACACCTTCTTAACAGTTCCTATGCTGCCTACACTTGCTCCTCAGCTTGTCCTAGTTATATGTTCTAAGTTTTGGCACTCCTAGTCAAATTATGTGCTTTGTTGGTTCTTCTAATGAAAAGAAGGTAACTTCTGCCGGGAACAACCTTGAGGTGTTATTTTCTTGAAACACCTTTGTTGATCATAGCCGAAGTTTAATTGCTGTTTTATCAGACCACAGAATTTGATTTCAGAATATCTCGGGCTTATCTAAGTTTTGTGTGCTTACTTCAGACGATGAATCACATGTATGGGTTTTTATCTGAGGACTCTTGCCTTCAGTTTTTGCAAGCGGTGAACTTCTTAACATCAGCAAAACTCGTTGGGCGGTCCTTGGTAGGGATGTGAGGATTTTGCTTTGCATTCCTGACCAGTGTGAGCTGTGATGCTCATGTGTTCATGTGCTTTTGTTTTGTTTTGGTAAAACCTGAGTGGCTGCTGTTCTATGAATGAACGATGCTTTCTTGTGCAGGCAGAGTGCTGGTTTGATGAGAAAGTGCTTAATCTCTGTCTCTCTTGTGTGTGTGTGTGTGTGTGTGTGTGTTTGTTCTCCTCGGCAGGGTGATCGCATGACGGCTTATTTCGCACCCGGGAGAGATGAAGTGAGTGCAGTGTGTTTCGCCAGCACCAGCAACCTGTAGCATCCTGACCCCGTGCCTCTCATCGCCATCTACACACTCACACACACATACGAACACACCCACACAGACAAACAAACGGACGGACGGACGACTACAACAGAGCGCCAGCAAACTGTGCGTATAGCTCTGCACACACGGTCTTTACAGCATTAGTGGGGTTTTTTTTTTTGCCAAAATCAACTTTTCAGCAGAAACATTCCAGCCGTGAAGCATGGTGGTGGTAGCTTTCGTGATCCATGAGGGACTCGTTGTGTTGCTTTTACTGGATTAAGATCAGACCAGATTTTAAAAGATTGAATCCATGTCCAAAGGGGTTCAGACATCTTTTCTGTGCAAGTGTATACAGATTGTTTTACTGAACTGGTTTAAAGTCAAAGCTGGAGGGTTGGGCTGCTTTCCCAAATCGCACTTAATTGTAATCTACCACATCTAAGGTTCCCTTATCTAGTAACACACACAGTAGAACACAGTAACACACACACACACAACTGTTATGCACTTAAAATGGTTTATTCTCACAGTAATACACACTTACACACACTAATATACACTAACAAACCTTTACATGTGCTCACACTGGTGCACACAACATTACACTGAAATAAATCTGATCACACACAGACATAAAAGGTGGTATTACACACCATTACACACACACTGGCAAACTTTTGCACATGCTCACACTGGTACACAAGAACACTCTCACACTAGTGCACACTGTCACACCCTTAACCTAGTACACTCTCACACTAGTGCACACTGTCACACTCTTAACCTAGTGCACTTTCACACTAGTGCACACTATCACACCCTTAACCTAGTACACTTTCACACTATTGCACACTGTCACCCCCTTAACCTAGTGCACTTTCACACTATTGCACACTGTTACACCCTTAACCTAGTACACTCACACTAGTGCACACTGTTACTCCCTTAACCTAGTACACTCTCACACTAGTGCACACTGTCACCCCCTTAACCTAATACACTCTCACACTAGTGCACACTGTCACACCCTAAACCTAGTACACTCTCACACTAGTGCACACTGTCACACCCTTAACCTAATACACTCTCACACTAGTGCACACTGTCACACCCTTAACCTAATACACTCTCACACTAGTGCACACTGTCACCCCCTTAACCTAGTACACTCTCACACTAGTGCACACTGTCACACCCTTAACCTAGTACACTCTCACACTAGTGCACACTGACAGCGTCTGATATTTCTGCTTACACTTATTGTCATGTTTCTGCAGAGCAGAAATGACATTGTTTGGACTTTATCTGAGTCATGGGATTAAAGTATTGGTACATGATACTCATCAAATACTTATGCAGTGTGTGTGTGTGTGTGTGTGTGTGTGTGTGTGTGTGTGTGTGTGTGTGTGTGTGTGTGTACATTTGTGTGTGACAGAGAGAGAGAACCTGTAGAGGCTTGTATTTATGCATTAAAGAAAACTTTAGGCCAACAATGGAATGTACACAGTATTATCTCAAATTCAACCAATCAACAAAGGCATGTTTGATTCCAGTGTCTGCTTTGCTTTTTTAGTTCTGTGCTTAGGAATCGAACTTAAAACCAGTTAAGTTTGGAGGATCTATAAGGTCTTCCTTTTTTTTAGTAGTCCATGCAGAATGTCCAGGGGTGCCCAGATGTTGGACCATTGCCCCCTGTAACATTTGTTTTGCTTTGGGATACAAAGGTGTCTAAGTGATTATGCAGTGGATCTTTAGAATTATTATTGTTATTATTCTCTTATTCTCTGTTCTTATTAGTTATCATTATTTACGTACCTACAATTAGTAGTAATTATGTTGTTTTGAAGAAAAAAAAGGCATAAATTAAAAACGTAATAAAACCATTATGTTTTTTTTTAATATACTGCTCACAAACCTGATGAAATATTTCAGGACATATATCAGGACATAATTTTTGTGAGCAGTGAAGTAGTTATCCATTTTTATGGGTCATTCTAACAAATTACTTTAAAACCACTTTTAAAGAAGGATTATATTCTGATCCATGAATTAATAGATAATAGATAATAATGTCTAAATCTGTAAAATTATAATTTTTTTTAAAAAAATAAAATCATAATCCTAAATCTTACCAGTGAAAATAATACTTAAAATACTTTTGAAGATTAAAAAAAATTTCAAATATACTTCTCCCAAACATTAGGCATTATTTCTTTTCGAAATGTCTCTTAATTTTTGCGATTAGTGTAATTAAGATTTTTATTTATTTACATTTCTAATGAGTTACATTTTTAAGTTTAAAAAACAAATATTACCCAGACTGCCCAAACACAAAAGGTGGTAAGCGTTATTTTAACCACACCCCTGTATTTTAGACCAGGAAGTGAGATTTGGTGAACAGATGGATCCAATTGTTAACTAAAATCATTAGAAATTGTCACAAACAAGCAATTTGTTGCAATTAAGTACCTTTTGTGGGTTGATGAATCATGTGCTAGTTAAGATTTTAGAATGATTTAAGATGAGATAAATCTAATCTGTAAACAAGCTGTACTTAAATATAATGTAGTGTACATGTAATATAATATAATGTAAAGTAATATCATGTAATATAATATAATATCATGTGATGTAATATAATATAATATCATGTAATGTAATATAATGTAGTGTAATATAATATAATATAATATAATATAGTGATGTAATATAATATAATGTAATGAAATGTCATGTAATGTCATATAATATAATGTAATGTAATATAATATAATATAGCGTAATGTAATAGAATAGAATAGAATAGAATAGACATTTAGGGGACGTAGTAAAATAAACTCTGACTAAACTCTGAACCAGTTGAGTAGAAAGGTCCTTCTGTTTTGCACTGGTTTTAATGTGGCATGCTATATATATTTTTTTTATTTATTTATTTATTTATTTTAATTTTAGGTGTTAAACCTATAAAGTAATTCTGTTTCAAATGGAAATTGTATTAAGCAGGAACACTGAATGGAGCAGTAACAATACTTTGTCTTATTTTCCTTCCCGGTTCTTACCTGTTGTTTTCACCTCATATCCTCATTGTGTATCCAGAACCCACAAAACGCTTATCTAATTTACTCTTGAAAAGGGTGTGTGTGTCTAAATGCACAAAAATGTAAACATTCGTATTTAACGTTTAGGTTCTGTTCATAACGAGTCTAGCTGTGTGTTTTGGCCCCAGGCGTACGGCCATCATTAGATGCATTTCAAAAGATGCAGTACATGACAGTTCCTTTAAAAATATTGTCAATACAGACAATAATTAAAGAGACAAACACAAAGGCGCATGCAGGTGTGTGTGCACAGGTGAGACTGCAGGCCAGAGGAGCGGAGGGTCCAGTCATTTTGAACACCTCCTATTCCGAAAAACCCTAAGGCAAGACCATTTCGATTCATTCAGTTATTTCTTAATATCAGAAAATGTATTCAAATATATACACAACGCATGTGCAGTGACAAGTCCGACAAATCCTGCTACTGCTTATTCACTCCTGGTACATTTCGATGTTAAAATCATGTTTAAAAAAAAAAAAAAGTTCTACTTTTATTTATGTAGAATATTAGAATAGAATAAAATCAAGTGTATAATATTTATAGTGTAGCACTAAAAGGATTCGTTTAGATCTTTAAGCTTGTGGTTTTAGGTCACCGGCGGTTGCTCCACGTGACGTTTTATGAAAAACAATTTTAAAAGCAGTCAAACAAATAAAATTCCTTCGCTTTTGCAGATACAGAAATGCGTCTTGCGTCTATAAACTACGGTTCAGTGACTGTTTTGAAGCTCCTGAACCCAGATTAAACTTTGATGAAACTTTTTGATTGAATTTGTCATTTGTCAGAAAACAAGAAGCAAATATTTGTGCCTCGGGGGGGGAAAAAAAAAAGAGCTCTGAAGATGTTATGGTTAAAATTAATAATATTTTGAAACATGTCGGTGACGTTCGACGGCCTGCGCGTGTTTACATGGCGTGCTTGATTTTCTCATATTTTTTCCCCCGACGTGTACAAAAAAACCGTCCTCGAAGAAAAAAAAAAAAAAACACGTTTATCACCATGGAATAAATAAACATCTGTTTTATTTCGTTCATGTTTGATGCCGAATGGAAACACATGTCTCTCTCTCTGGTGTACAGGCCACCAGCAACCCTGGTTTGCACTCAGAGCAGCTCAGTTGCGCCCCCTGTCTGTCTGCACGGGTCCTTCGGTCTGCAAGTGTAAACGTTTTCGGCTGCTTGGCATTATTTATTTAAAGGCGAGCGCGGTCGCTTGGAAATGAGCAGTAAAAGGGAAATTGGCTGCTCGCTGGATTGGCCTTTAAAACTCTGCAAGGAGCGTTATTAGGGTTTTGTGTCGTCTCGTGTCGCGGGCGTGCAGGGCGTCCCGGCTGTAATGGCCAGTCAGGGATTTCATGTTTGGGCAATAAAACTTTACTAGCGATGTTTGTGCAGAACATAATATTTAGACAGAAAACAAAACGGGCTAATTACAACAGCTGTCCTGTTCACTGCGTTTAGCAGCTCGGTTCTTTAGTTCACGTTCGTACATGCACACCTGTAAGACGTCTGAGCCGTAGGTAGCTCCTCAAATAAAAGAAAGAAAGAAACGAGTGTCTGCTCTCCAGTACGACTATCTGGCCATTTTAGGTGCCGTGCGCAGTGTGTACAGGTCTAATTACTCTGCGTTAGACTTTTCCTCTTGTTGATGCATGACTAAGGGAATAATCATTGGACTGTATTTGATGTACAAACGTGCACAAAATCAGATCACCTCCAGCCTCAGAGTAAACGGGGTCATTTCAGTTGAAGGCAGGATCTGCATACTGTGTGTGTGTGTGTGTGTGTGTGTGTGTTTACATTTGCTTACTAATACGATAACAGCATATTCTTTTTGTTAGTAACCTCAATCTCACAAACGACAAGTTTAAGTAAACTTGGGTTATGAGATCATTTATAGAAATTCTAGAAATTAAATCCAGTAACCGGATTTTGCCAGCCAATAATCTCACAGAAGGATGTGACATAACCCTCTCCTACCTTCCTTGAGTGTATACTGCGTATTATCCCCTATAGCTGGGATTGTCAGGTCCCGCGAGAAATATAAGCCAAAGGGTCGTTGGGAAAAATTCCTCCAAAAGTGTAACCGTCATGTAAGCGTGTTACATAATTACGTGGTACCACGAGATGCATGCACCGAGAGATCTGATAACTGGAGTGAAATCCTCATCTCTCTCTGAATTGGACTTCATACTCCAGTTTCCATTGCTTGATCCAATCTGGGCAATCGGAGTGTGCTTTTTACCGCTTGAAAAGCAAGTGACCACTTGAATAATCGGATAAACTGCCGAAATCTGACTCTGCTCGGTATGTATTTTGGTACAGTGTTATCTAATGCTTGTAAACACACTTTGCGCCATCTTGTGTGTTCGGTCTTTCAGGTTGCCGCCATCAGCCACAAAGGGGATGACTGAGCGCGTCCACAACATCAATCTGCACAACTTCAGCAGCTCGGTACTGGAGACCCTGAACGAGCAGCGCAACCGTGGACACTTCTGTGACGTGACAGTGCGCATCCACGGCAGCATGCTGCGCGCCCACCGCTGCGTGCTCGCCGCCGCCAGCCCTTTCTTCCAGGACAAGCTGCTGCTGGGCTACAGCGACATCGAGGTCCCCGCGGTGGTCTCGGTGCAGTCTGTGCAGAAGCTGATCGACTTTATGTACAGCGGCGCGCTGCGTGTGGCTCACTCCGAGGCGCTGCAGATCCTCACCGCCGCCAGCATCCTGCAGATCAAGACCGTCATAGATGAGTGCACGCGCATCGTCTCGCACGCTTCCGCCCAGGAGACGCCACGTGGCACGCCCGACTCGGGCACCTCGGGCCCGGGCAGCGATGCTGAGCAGAGCGGCACCTACCCATCTCTCTACTCGGGGTTGGAGCTGCAGAACGGAGGGCGGAGCGACCGCCAGCACTACACCAGCATCTCCATGCCCACTGGTTTCGAATCCCTACAAAAGGATGGCCTGCAGGATCCGTCGCTGTGGATGAGCCGTCTGCATGAACGCCAACAGCAGGCGGAGCGCTTCCTGAGCTCAGAGACCACACACTGCCGGAAACAGCCACGCCCGGTGCGCCTGCACACAGCCGAGCATGACATCCGCATCAAGCAGGAGCGCACGACCGAAGAATACGGATGCTACGGATTGGAAGACGACACCAACGGAGAACCCAAAGGCGAGAGTTTCGATTCGGGGGTCAGCTCCTCCGTTGGCACTGAGAACGACCCATCGGAGCAGCATTTCCTGCCCGGGTTTGGGCGGGAGGGCGAGCCCGAGCCGGGCACGCCGGTGCACATCGACGTCACGGATTCCTCCCCGGAGCAGAGCCAGGAAATCTGTGAAGACAACAACAGCGGGGACGGAAGAGACATTGCTATGGACCAGCCGTCTCTAACCAACCCCATCGTTCCCAGCTCTGTGCCCGGGGCCCAGGTGTACATGCGCCCGTGCGACACCATCGCGGCCAATCTGCGAATGCCGCTCACGCTAACCAGCAGCACCAACTCGTACCTGCCCACCCTGTTCGCTGCACAGCCATCAGCCAACGAGAACAAGCCCTTTCTGTTTAGCCTGCCCCAGTCTGTCAGCTCCCAGCAGCCCCAGTTCGTGGCCGTGCCTCCCCACAGCATGGCACCCTTCCCCAGTGGCCTGAGCGGAATCCCAGCCGCCGGCACCCAGGCGCAGCAGCAGAGCGGCCCCGGAGTGGTCCAGCAGGGCGAGAAGAAACCGTACTCCTGCACGCTGTGCTGCAAAACCTTCACTGCCAAACAGAACTACGTCAAACATATGTTCGTCCACACCGGTAAGCCCCGCCTCTTTTTCACTACCCTGAACTAAACTAAGCGACCGTCTGTCATCAGGAGTGATTGAGCTTAAGGTACCTGGACTTCTTTTTGGTTCTTGAAGACGTTTCACTGTCAGCCAAAAGGCTAGACGTTCTAAACACTAATGGGGAAGTCCCAGGTACTTGACCTCTAGTGAGGTGGTTTCTAATCGGACATAGATGGCCTCCTGAACTGTTCTGTCCAAAATATGAAACCTTTCATCCTAGAAGTTAAAGAGAACATCTGTGTCAGGTCAGAACTACCATCCACCCACTAAAGATCAAATACCTTGGACTTCTAGAACTTCAGATGCTCTTTGGATGAGAGGTGAAACGTCTTCAAGGACCGAAAAACAATCCGGTCGCCTTTCCCGAAATCACTCAAGACTTCTGTGACATGGACGCCGTAGAACCTTGTACAGTTTTGGAACAATTTTAGTGCATTTTGGAGTAATTGGATCTGGTTGGAGAAGTATTTGACCTCAGTGGTTAATAAACCTTCCTTGTGATCTGATTACTTGTTAAGATACAACAGACTTGGGCAAGTAATTGGTAGCAATTATTAACTATTTTAACACAAACACACACACACACACACACACACACACACACACACGCGCTGTCGCCTGCTGGTGATAAAATGCTACATTGCAAATGAGGTGATTTGAGAGTGTTTTTTGTCTTGTGAAAGCCAAGCGTCTGCCTGACCCTCTTTCTTTCTGCAGGACAGACCTGTCCTCATCCTCCAAATTAAGCTTTGAGGAAAACTCATTACACAAAACAGAACGCAATTAAAAACTGCTAAAAGACAGACGTTTCTTAGGCCGGTTCAGGCGCAGGCACGACGAGGTGGCAGCGCTTTCTGCTGGAAGTGTGTATGTTGGGCTTCATTAGAGCCGTACCCACCAACCAGATGGTAATCATTGACAGATCGGGTGAGACTTTTCCTCTAACATGAAGTGTGTCTCTACGTCCTTGTTTGCATTGGCAAATAAATTTGAACAGCTTTTTCTACCCATAAGAAATTGCTGTTACGCCAAATAAGACTTTATCATTGAGGAGATGGGATCAAGCGTAATTCTGCACTGACTAACCAAATTGCCCTAGCCTCGGGTTGACCTTTCTCATGGCACTGCCACTCCTTCCTATAGGCAAACTCTTAATGGTCGTGTCGCTAATGACATCATGCTTTGTACTGTTATTTATTAATAAGCTGGGCCTGTTATAGACCTAATACATTTTTAATGTGCAAACACAGACAGGGGCTGCTCATGAATCGTGATAGGTCACACCAACATCTGACATTCGAATAATTCTTGAATTCGCCATCATCCATTAGGACCCAGTGATATGCAGAACGAACAGTGTACATAACGAGTAAAAAAAAAAAAAAACTAATAGGAGTTTATAATGCATTATGCAATGCAAGTGCTCAAACGTTAGTTTTGCAAACATGGTCTCTTAACACTAGTTCTCTTAAACACTGAAGCAATGACCTCAAGGTCTGGATCCGTCACCTCAAACACTGAAGCAATGACCCCAAGGTCTGGATCAGTCACCTCAAACACTGAAGCAATGACCTCAAGGTCTGGATCAGTCACCTCAAACACTGAAGCAATGACCTCAAGGTCTGTATCAGTCACCTCAAACACTGAAGCAATGACCTCGAGTGGAATTGACATTTGACCAGTGGCTTCAAACATCAGAACAGTGGTCTCATGTTCTGAACAAATGGACTCACCCCTGGGCTTAGACCACTGGCCACAAAGTCAGGCTCAGTCATCTCAAAACCTGACACAATGATCTCAAGTGACTTTAACAGTGGACCAGTGGCCTCAAATACCTGACCAGTGGTCTCCTCAATGATCTTGCACCATGGAGTTCTGGCAACAAGTTTTGGTTTCAATCACTGAGCTAATAGTCTTTAAATTCCAATCCAATGGCCTTAACTAAAGAGTTCAGTGGTTGCCTGATTTTTTTTTTCTGCACTGCCCGCTTTTGTAGATAAGAACAATGTCTAGCTCAAAAACTGTGAGCCTGCGGTGGTCTAGTGATAAAGATACTGTGCTATAGATCAGAAAGTTCACGGTTCAAATCCCACCTCTGCCAGTCAGACTCTGCTGGGATAACGAACAAGGCCCTTGGCCCACAGCTGCTTGGATTGTGAGTGTATCAGATGTAGACTCTGGTTATGGGCTTTTGCTAAATGACCTAATGCAAATATAAAAATGCGTTTAAAAAAACCTGAAACGATCTAAAAGAGCAGTGTTATGACCTCAAACACAAGACACATCCACTAAAAAAAGCCTCAAACACTGGTCTAAATGACACTCCTTAATGGGTTACAGGACAGGTTACAGCAGTCACGTCCCAGTATTTACTGGATGACTAACTGTATGGCGCTAACTGTACGTTTACTTATAACTAAATCTGCACCGTTGGTTGGTATTTTACGCTTTAATTGAGAACCAGATGAATTCCAGTGATTCCTTTCACTTCTCTTTTTGTTTGATGAAGAGCAAAGACACGGTGACACTTTCAGCTCCTGCGTTTATTTGGCTTCTTGATCTTGATTCACTGTGACTTTTGTCATTAATCAAGACCTACAGCTTAGTGCCACGTGGAAGAAATATACTCGGGTTGTGTTTGGTGAGAATTCAGATCTCTCAAAGGTTTATGGATGAAACTTGATCATTTAACATGAGAATGGGAATCAGATTAGAGGCGACATCTGATATTCACCAGTTAGTCGTCCCCCCCCCAAAAAAAAAAACGCATTCATAATTAATATATGATTTGTCAGGCCTACTTTTAGCTTTGGCATAGCAGGGTGAAATCCTCCATAAAACCAAGTTCCAAATAAAATGTATACGTCTCAGCGGTCTATTAACTGTAATTAATAGTAATTAAGGAACGTTTTGATCATCGACTTTCTCACGGAAGTAGATAAATATTAAAAGATCGGGGTGGTTTATGATGTGCCAGAGAACTTAAAAACGTCACTGAATGAGCCAAGAAAACATCAGAATGAATCACAGGATTTAAACCAAATCAATATCCTCATTCACTGGTTCATCTAACACAGCCTGGTACAGAGGGGCAAATATTTATTTTTTTTAAAAAAAAGGCACACCTCCTTTAATGGAATTGGCTAACAAGAAGGCCACACCTCGTTCTGTGGGACAGACTGATGCAGAGGCCACGCCTTCTTTAGAGGGACTTACTGATGCAGAGGCCACGCCCTCTTCAGAGGGATTATCTGAATACAGAGACCACACCTTCTTTAGAGGCTCTGATTCATGCAGAGGCCACGCCTTTTTTAGAGGGACTATCTGAATACAGAAGCCACGCCTTCTTTAAAGGGACTGAATTATACCAAGGCCACACTTTCTTTATATTGACCGTCTAAATATAGAGGCCACTCCTTCTGTATAGGGACAGAATGGTGAAGAGGCCACACCTTCTTTAGAGGGACTGACTTATACAAAGGCCACGCCTTCTTTAGAGAGCTCGGCTGAATGCAGAAACCACGCCTTCTTAAGAGGGACTTGACTGGTTAAGAGGCCACACCTTCATAAGAGGGACTTGAGTGATTATGAGGCCACGCCTTCTTAAGAAGGACTTGACTAGTAAAGAGGCCACGCCTTTTTTTAGAGGGCCTTGACTGGTGAAGAGGCCACGCCTTCTCTAGCTGGACTTGACTGGTGAAGAGGTCACGCCTTCTTTAGAGGGACTGACCAATCTTTGTATTTAAAATGTAAAAAAAAAAAAACAACTACAAGCAAACAGGGATTTCGAGTTGTCTAGTCAAAATTAGTATAACTTGGTCTATTACTAGTACTAGTTTTCTTTCATTCAGATTTATACATAAGTAAAACAGATTGTTATATCTTCTTTTAATTCATGACATTAAAGCAAACAGACGGAAATCAAATGGCGCATATACATGATGTGGTGTTAACCATCCAGAGGTTAATTGTTTTGTGGATTATTCCAACAAAGCAGCAAATGAACGGCAGTCACACCTAACTGTTTGTTCAAGCACAACACGGCACAATCTTTAACGTTTATAGTAATATTTAATTATCCGTACGTCCACATTTTTGTATCAGCAGCAGATGAAAGTCACGTTATGAACTGTCCCTAGCAGAAATCACACTGTATCATAATGGTTTTACTGGTTTTGTTTGTATCCTTATCTCCTGTAATATCAGCGCTGTGAGTGAGCAGGGACTCGGAGCCTCACTATGGTCATGATAAAACACACAGACTGTGGTTAATGGCAGCAATATTCTAGATCAGCACTGTCAAGGACTCGCTTACAAGGAAGAAGTGAATTAGCTGTTACTATAAAATGATAAATAAGTAACGTATTAAAAGGGGCACATTCATCTAAACCCCGTCCCTGACCAATCAGAATCCAGGATTCCACAGCACCGTTGTAAAAGTGTGGTTTATTTGGCAGCGGCTGAGGTGTCACTGTGTTACTGTGCTAAAGTGAAATGTGACGCGCGGTCCTGTCTGTCTTTGGAATGTTGTTTTTCTCATTATATAATCAGACTTTGACCTCGGGTTTGCCACCAGAAGCTACGTCAGGGCAGACATTAATGACAGCAGTCTAGCGCATAGATACGACTGTGCACAATCAAAGGTATCTGATTGGAAGATTAGATTGTATTATTAGACTTTATATAGATGCACAGAGGTTCAAAGGTGTCCTCCTCCTTCAGAGCGGCTGACTCATCCAGGGGCCACGTTTTCCTTGTTATCGGGTTTTAATGCTTTTTAGGATCAAAGGTGCCTCATGGGAAACTCTGTATATGTTTATAGCGCTGGCAAATGATTCAAATATACTCTAGCAGCACTGTGATATTCTATACTCCGTGTAGAAAAAAAAACAATCGAGATGCATCGATAATCGTTACCCTCTGAATCATAATCGAATCGAATTGTGAGATGCCTATAGAGTCCCACCCCTATTATATGTGTATTCAT
>JAUZST010009988.1:0-12667 GCA_034779995.1 Parotocinclus haroldoi | reverse complement strand
CACACTCACATACACAGACACACATACACACACACAGATACACACACAAATACACACACACACACATACACACACATACACAGATACACACACACACACACACACACACACACACACACACACAAATACACATATACACACACACACACACACACACAGAAACACACATATACACACACACACACATACACACACACACACACACACACACACACAAATACACACACATACACACACACGCACACACACACAAATACACACACACATACACATACACACATATACACACACACATTCACACACACACACACACATACACACACACACAGATACACACACACATTCACACATACACACACACACATACACACACACACACACACACACACACACACACACACAGAAAATAGAATAAATCAATAAATATTTAAATGAATAGATTAATATTTAAATAAAAATGAACCACATTAATGAAAAATTAAAAAACACTCAAATTATATACGTATAATTATATACACACACAAAAAATAGGAATTAAGTATATATACAAACAAGAACATCAAGTATTCACACGCAAATGAATGTTTAAATAAATAAATCATAAAGAAATAAACAAATAATTAACTTAATAAATAATGGACACTTATAATTACATATAAAAGTAATGTAAAGTACATAAATAAATAGATGAATAAATAGAAGAGTGAACACCTTCTTATAGCATGCCTATGATCTTTATAGAATCTGATAAATTATTTGAACTTATTTGTTTTTATTTAATTGGCCTTGGTTTGGCTCTGTTCTGAGTTTTCTTTCTTGCTTTTCTCGTTAAATGTCAAATGTTTTTGTTAATTAGGCTGGAGGAGAATTACATCATGTGTGAGGGGGTGTGTTTACCTCGCTGTATCCTCTACGCTCATTATCTGGACTTCTGTCGTAAGGAGAAGTTACATCCTGCCTGCGCTGCTACGTTCGGCAAGGTGAGATTGTTCATTAAATCTTATTTAATCTTATTTATTTACAGAACTCCATCTTACTTTATCCCTTATATTTTGTATCCTGTATCCTGTATTCTGTATTCTGTATTTTTCATTCTGTTTTCTGTATTCTTTATCCTTTTTTCTGTATCCTGTATCCTGTATTCTGTATTCTGTATTCTGTATTTATGTTATGAATTCTTTATATTGTATTCTTTATACTGTATTCTGTTTCCTGTATTCTTTATTCTGTTTCCTGTATTTTTTATTCTGTTTCCTGTATTCTTTATCCTTTATTCTGTATCCTGTATCCTGTATTCTGTATCCTGTATTCTGTATCATGTATTCTGTATTTATGTTATGAATTCTTTATATTGTATTCTTTATACTGTATTCTGTTTCCTGTATCCTGTATTCTGTATCCTGCATTCTTTATCCTGTATTCTGTATTTTGTATCCTGTATTATGTATCCTGTATTCTGCATTCTTTATTCTGTTTCCTGTATTCTTTATCCTATATCCTGTATTCTGTATCCTGTATTCTGTATCCTCTGTCCTGTATCCTGTATTATTTATCCTGTATTCTGTATCATGTATCCTGTATTTTGTATTCTGTATCCTGTATACTGTATTCTGTATTCTGTACTCTACTTCCTGTATTCTGTATCCTGTATCCTGTATTTTTTATTCTGTTTTCTGTATTCTTTATCCTTTATTCTGTATCCTCTATTCTGTATTCTGTTTCTTGTATTCTGCATTCTGTATCATGTATTCTGTTTCCTGTATTCTGTATTTTGTATCCTGTATTATTTATTCTTTCTTGTATTCTTTATCCTTTATTCTGTATCCTGTATTCTGTATTCTGTATCCTGTATCCTGTATCATGTATTCTGTATTCTGTATCCTGTATCATGTATTCTGTATTTTGTATTCTTTATCCTCTATTCTGTATTCTGTATTCTGTTTCCTGTATCCTGTACTTTTTATTCTTTATCATGTATTCTGTATTCTGTATCATGTATTCTTTATTAAGTTTTTGTATTCTTTATCCTTTATTCTGTATTCTGTATTCTGTATTTTGTATGTTTATTCTCTGTGTAACTACAGACCATACGGCAGAAGTTTCCTCACCTGACCACCAGGAGACTTGGAACCAGAGGCCATTCCAAGTAAAATCAGCACACAGATCAGATCTGATGGTTCATACACACCTTTATTTATTTATTTATAACTGTATTTTTATTTTTATTTTCATTTCAGGTATCATTATTATGGGATTGGGATTAAAGAGAGCAGTGCTTATTATCACTCAGTATACTCAGGAAAAGGACTGACCAGGTAAAGCTTCTGAAAAATCATAATAGTAATAATCCTAATCATGAAATAACCATAAAATAACTCCAGACTTAAAAATACAAAACTAAACACATAATTGATCCATTACTGTATTCATTAACACATATAATATATAACACAAATCAATCAATAAACTAAATAAAATTAATTATAAATTAATGTTATCTACACGCCGTAAATAAAATTAAATACACAATTAAAGAAAATACATAATTACAAAATTAATGGTTGGACAAATAAATACATGCTTAAATGCTAATAATTTAAATTATGTATTTTCAACAAATACGAATAAAACATTAATAGTTAAATAATTTAATTGAAATTTATATGAAATAAGCTACCTTTTATCACACTGGCAATAGATAAAAATATACAGAAAATACAGAAAAATGTACATGAATATTTAAAAAAAATAATTTAGTAAATGTACTTTTGAAAACATAGATCATTTATTCATGATTAAATTTCATACAGAATGAAAACTAAACAGCTATAATAAATGCATTGTTTTATTTAAATGTCAGTTAGCTGTAGATAATTACACAGGCTACATCTGGTTCCTCCTAATATGATAAATTATCTCTAATTAAAACAGTATAAACTTAATCATGTCTTTAATCAGTCAGGGTTGCCAGATTGACATCAGAAACTAGCCCAGATTCCCCGTTTGAGATGTATGAGTGTACCAAATAACCTGATGTGAAATGGAAAGACAATAGCTATTAGATAAAAGATAAATAAATTAGACTGGATTCTGAATTGGATTAAGAGATTATGATGACTGAACTACATTGAAATTAATAACTCATTAAAACTGGATTCTATCTTTATAGACCTGGCAACCTCTGTGCAAGTCTAACAAATGAATCAAGTAATTTGAAGATGTATGAATCTGACTCACTTTGGTCTTTTGGGTTTTTTGACAGATTCTCTGGGAGTAAACTTAAAAACGAGGTAATTCTATTTATTATTGAATATATCATTATTAAAAGCTTAAACTCATGTTTCCTTTTCCTGATATTCCTCATATGCATCACTACTGCTTTTTCAAAATGTAGAATTTTGTAAAAATGAATGATGAAAATGTATTTCTTTTTCTTTTTCACAGGGAGGTTTCACACGGAAGTATTCTCTCAGCTCTAAAACAGGAACCTTATTACCCGAATTCCCCAGCGCTCAGCATTTAATACTGCATGAATCCATCTCACAGGACAAGGTCCTTTATATTTAACCAAAGTGTGTATTGGCACCCTGTGTTTAGAGTCACTTAATTACCCTTAGAGCATTTAGAAAATTACAGTTTATAATCTGTAATGAATTTAAGATTTTAGGGACGCTTATGTGTTCCATAAGAGGTGCTGCAGTGCCCAAGTTCACTTCGTTTTTCATAAATAGGATTAAAGTCAGTTGAGTGTAGTAAACCTTTTCCACAGGGGGCGTAAGTGTGCTCACATACCATACCCTGAACCAGAACCATGGTGATGGTCTGATCTTTCATCAGGAACTCTCTAAGTAACTGAGCATTTAGGACCCTAGGACTGGGCTTTGGATCCCAAGGAATGCCAAATAATCATCCTGATTTAGGGTCCGGACCTAAAATCACTACAAAATTAGAGGTAGAAGGTCCACAAGAGACGATCTAGAACCTGGACCATTTGGAACTGTTATGTTGCTCTTGCTAGGGTGCCAGTATTATTGGAGTCAACCTGATGAACAGTTCTGGTTCTGGTCCTTGTTCCTGTTCCTGTTCCTGGTCATTGTTCCTGGTCATTGTTCATTGTTCTGGTTTCTGATGTTGTTCTAGTGGTTTTTTTTGTTCTTGTTTTGTTTTCTTTATCTGGTTCTGGTTTCTTGGTTTTACTGAAGCCGGGGCTGGAGTCAGCAGTGATGCTGCATATGGTATTTAGGTTTTGGTTCTTGTTTTGGTTCTGGATCTTGTTGTGGTGCTGATTTTGGTGTAGATGACATTTAGGTTTTGGTTCTTGTTTTATTTGTTCTGATTCTAAAGCAGATGTAAATTGTATTTAGGTTCTGGTTCTGGTTCTGATACAGATGATGTTCTGGTTCTTTTTAAATTGTTTTTCTGGTTCTTATTTTTGGTCTGGCTCTTTTCTGGGTTTGGTTCTGATGCAGATGTTTAGGTTTGGGTTCTTGTCTTTTTTTCTGGTTCTTGTTTTGGTTCTGGTTCTTATTTTTGTTCTTGTTCTGGTTCTACTGCTGCCATGCCATGAAGTTGATCTTCCTAATTTAGAGTTAGTTAGACCTAGAGGTTAGGAATCATCTGCTAGGGTGCCAATACCTTTGGATCTGGCTGAAGGTCACATGACCTGGTGTGTTTATTGATTAATTTCTGATGAATTTAGGTCGACACTCTGATAATGATGTATAAAACTCACTGTCAGTGTATCCTCGACAACGCCATCAGTGTCAACTTTGAAGAGGTATCCATCTAAACTTCTACAGATCAATCGATCGACGCTGATCAATAACTCAGAAACACAACCTGATCAATAACCATGTTCTTCAGATCCAGAACTTCCTGCTGCATTTC
Organism: Parotocinclus haroldoi; assembly: GCA_034779995.1. Lineage (NCBI taxonomy): Eukaryota > Metazoa > Chordata > Actinopteri > Siluriformes > Loricariidae > Parotocinclus > Parotocinclus haroldoi. Next base: position 7,780 of record JAUZST010009988.1, on the reverse strand, counting down.
TGGCAAGGCATGCCTGATCATCTGCGTCCTCTGCTGGAGGATCCGGTCATCGTTGATATTTTCTGTGTGTGTGATTCCATTCTGTATAAGGTAAGGAGTTCAGACCCACAGTATTAATGCTGCACACCTTCACAGACCCAGGGATCCAGTCCTATCTAGAACCTCTAGAACCCTGCTTTTTTATGTTTCTCAGGTTCTGACAGATGTTCTTATTCCTGCTACCATGCAAGATATGCCTGAAAGGTTTGTGTTAATCTTCTCTTATGGATTCGATTGATTTGGGCTATGGACTACAGAACCACTGTACATAAGCAAACCTAAATATGATTCATCTGAACAAAACATTAACAACTCATCTAGAGAGGTGCCAAAACTTTCAAACCAAATGTTTCATTGTTCTGGTTCTCCAGTATCTTTCATTTCATGCAGAGGTTTGGATGGAAGATTTTATTTCTATAGCACATTTTCCTCACGGAATCATTTGGAAATGACTCAGATTCAGTGAATCATTTGGAAATGACTCAGATTCACCCCCTCTCATTCTCTCATTTTCATTCTTGTTTTGATTCAGCGAATCATTTACGTTATTTACTCTCTACGTTATTTTTGAAGTCTTTTAGCAGATATCAGGAATTTTGCGAGGCTCTGGGAATCCTGGATGGTTTCATCTCTGGAGAATCTTCCTGAAATTCTATCCAAAAAGAAATTATCCATCGCTCGGTGCTTCATCTCCTCCTTAAAGCGCCAGACGTCCTTCTTACACCTGGCTCAGGTCAGTACTAAAACCCAAAGGTAAGATCACTTCAGAGCCAGAACCAGAAGCAGAACCACGTCTAAATTCAATAAATCATCCTCCACCAAACTTTAAAGCAGATATTAATGATCTGCTACAGCACTGAGATCCTTCTGAATCTTCTTATTTCATAGTTTGAATCAGTGAATCATTTTTTGAATCATTTTGAATCATCACTCACATTCAATCCTTTCTTGTTCAGTGAATCAGCTGAATCACTTTATATTTCTAATTCGGCTCATTCTCCTCCACCAAACTCGACAGTTGGTACATGATAAATGATGATTTTAGGCTTTGCTGCTTGGCTATGGAAACCTGATCCAAAAAGATCCTGATAAAAAAAGTTTCCTATTTCCTATTTTCTGTTTATTGTTTTGGTTTCTGTTGCTGTTCTAGTTGTTGGTTCTGGTTCTTGTTTTTTTGGTTCCTGATCAGATTGTTTTGTTTTCTGGATCTGTGGTTGGCAGGGATGCTGTAGATGATATTTTACTTCTGGTTTTGGTTCTGATGTTAATGCACATCATGTTCTGGTCCTGGTTCTTGTTTTGGTTCTGTTGTGTTGTAAGTATTGTGTGAGTATTATATTTATAGTGTAGATGTTTGTGTGTTGTTGTGTTGTGTAGATTGCCAGACCGGCTCTTTTTGATCAGACTACGGTTCTGCTGATGGTGAAGGACATTGATCAGGTGGATCTGAGCAGCATCGGCTCTCAAGCTCTGATCTGCAGCTCCACCGAGCAGAACCACGACTTCTACTCAGAACGTAAGTTCAACACCACAACCACATCTGGATCAATACAACACTGTTACACAAACACCACAACCACATCTGGATCTGTAACACTCTTGTTCATTCTTTCAGACTTTCTTTCTCTCGTTTTCATCTTTTCTCTTTCTTGGTACCAACTTTCAATTTATCCTTGCTCTTTATATTCTTCCTTTATTTACACTTTAATGCTTATTTACGAAGTAAATATATATTATTATTATTATTATTATTATTATTATTATTATTATTAATAATTATTATTATATTTAATATATAAATTATATATATATTATATAAATAAGTATTATAATTAATAATAATTATAATAATAATTTTGGGGTTTTCTTTTAATTAGAATATTATTTTAAGAATCTTCTTTTTTATTTCTAATTAAATTGAATTTAGACTTTTGTGATTCTGATCTTAGTTTATTTAATTAATTGTTTATTTATTCTCTTTTCTCAGTCATGTTTCCTTCTTTTTAATCTTTTTCTTTTTTTTGCTTATTTTTATTTCAATAACATATTTAATAATTGTATTATTTTATTTTCAAATTGCAGTTTTTCTTGCTTATGTCATGTTATTGACTCTTTTTTTGTTTTTTCTATATTTTTATTTCTTATCTTTCTTTCTAGCCTGGTCTTTTTTCCAGTCTTATACTTTTTTCTTTTTCATTCCTTAATTTAAGGGTTCTTTTTCCATACAGTATTACTTATTATTTATTATTTTGATTTATCCTTAATTTACCTTTTTTGTTTTTCTTGTTTTATTTCTACAGATGATTCGATTTCTTTGTTCCATGAGCTGAAGGATCTGTTGAGGAAAAATGCCACAGTGGAATCATTTATCGAGTGGTTAGACTCTGTGGTTGAACAGAAAGTGATTAAGGTTGGTTTAATTAATCCTGATCTTGATCTGATCTGCAGGATCTCATTTATTTGTGTTTATTTTTATTTTTAGCCCAGTAAACAGAACGGCCGGTCGGTTAAGAAGCGAGCTCAGGACTTCCTGCTAAAGTGGAGTTTTTTTGGTGCTCGTGTGATGCACAGCCTCACCTTAAACAACGCCACAAGCTTCGGTAAGATCCCAACCCCGACCACACCCCAACCTCACCCAAACCAACCCCAACCAGACCCCGACCAGACCCCGACCAGACCCTAACCAACCCCAACCACACCCCGACCAGACCCCGACCAGACCCTAACCACACCCCAAACAAACCCCGACCAGACCCTAACCAACCCCAAACAAACCCCAAACAAACCCTGACCAGACCCTAACCAACCCCAACCACACCCAACCAACCCCAAACAAACCCAACCAACCCCAAACAAACCCAACCAACCCTAACCACACCCCGACCAGACCCTGACCAGACCCAAACAAACCACAACCACACCCCAACCAACCCCAACCACACCCAAACCAAACCCAAACCAACCCCAACGAACCCCTGACCACACCCCGACCAGACCCTGACCAGACCCCGACCAGACCCTAACCAACCCCAACCACACCCAAACCAATCCCAAACAAACCCCAACCACACCCCGACCAGACCCAAACCAACCCCAACCACACCCCGACCACACCCAACCAAACCCAAACAAACCCCAACCACACCCCGACCAGACCCCGATCAGACCCTAACCAACCCCAACCACACCGGTTCATCCTAGATGCTGCTGAGCCTAGAGAAGTGGGCGGAGCTTCTGGACTTTGTTTTTTTGGTACAGTAAAGTTGTAAGCAGTGTTTGTGAATGTAACTCTGGATTGTAGAGCTGGATAAAGGTTGGATAAACTAATCCCTTACGTGCTCCTATCTGATTGGACTGTAATCCAGTGTTACTCTTTGTTACCTGCAGGCTCGTTCCACCTGATTCGGATGCTACTGGATGAGTACATTCTGCTGGCCATCGAAACCCAGTTTAATAACGATAAGGAGCAGGATCTCCAAAACCTTCTAGATAAATACATGAGGAACTCAGGTGGAGTTTGGTATCATCTCCTCGATACAATTACAGCTCCTCTGATTGTATCGTCTAGATCATCCTGATGTTCTGGTGCTTTCAGATGCCAGCAAGGCCACGTTCACAGCATCTCCCAGTTCCTGCTTCCTGGCAAACCGGAGCAGAACTCTGATCTCAACCAACGAGTCGACAGTGAAGAACGAAACCCAGTCAGAGTTCCCATTCCTGTCTATGTCAGGAACCCAGTCTGCACTGGAGACCAGTATGGTGGTGTATCATGGGGCAGAACCAGGAACCTTCACAATATCAGGTATCAGATCCCAAACGCAGATCAGATTTTGGATTTTGACCCTCAGAGGTCTCCAGTCCTTTAATAGTTCTTCGTTACTCCGTGATGCTCTAACGCTCAGTGCGTTGTTCCAATGCTCTAGGTCAGATGGACTACACCCACAGCAACGGTCCTCTGATAACACCACCCCTCTCTCCACCCATGAGCAACAGAGGAAGCGTGATTAACCAGGGTCCAATGATGGTCCGATCCCCTGTTCAACCCCTTGGCCCCTGCCAGGTTTTCCCTGACACCATGTGCCAGAATTCACCAACCTCCAGCTTCTTCTCCACCTCGTCCACCTACCAGCACATGGGTCTAACACAGGTTCATCCACCAACGTCGTCTTACCAACCGCGCTCTGACTGTTCACGCTACGCCGGGTATAACTTACCTAAGGACTGCTTTCCTGGCAGCTACCCCTCCAGAGCTTCGTCCCTGAACTACACCTCCACCTCTGAGGTGCAGCTGATGGAACCTACAGAATACGGGGATGCTGGAGGAGGAGGATGTTCAGGACCAACCTACGGCAGCTCAGGGCACAGCGGTGAGGCACACATTCAGATTTTTATTAATGTTCAGCCGTTAATTATGTACAATGCACAGAGACCACTAGGTGGTGCTGTAGATAGAATAGCCATAGAATAACCAAGCCTTTCCGAATTATGTTTCACAAAGTGGTGACGTAAAAGTGTGTGAATTGCCTCCATGTGGGCCATTCTGACCTAGCTGTTAGGAGGTGTTGGGTGCAGTGGTTCCAGACCAGACCCCCAGTAGAGAGAATCGTTTGATCCACCGCCAAGCACTAGCAGCTCCCACAGTACTATTATCTAAAATCCAGCCCCAGGAGGCACCTTCACTACACAAGGTCTCTACCTGGACCTTTTCCAGGTGCTTAGCAGAAGGAAATAGGAATATGATCTGGGGAGCCATCACATACGACGTCCGGTCACCCCTGATAATGATATAAGGGGCACTAATGGCTCAGCGAAATGTCCAGGACATCCTGTGGCCACATGGGTTACCTCTGTTGGGTATGGCTTCCAACCACTTCCTGGTTGGCAGATGTATCACCAATAAAGCATTTATGGGACCAGCTGGGATGCCAGCTTTGATAACCTATAAGTGTGCAGGATCTACAGATCCGACTGTACCATCTGTGGGTAAATGTGGCACAGGATACCCCACTGAACCCCGAAACTCATGTTGTATCCAGACTAGAGGCTACCTAACAGGGGAACTGGAACCTCCTTACAATTGTAACAGTTCTCCCCAAGAAACGTATTCTTTGACTCTAATATTGTAATCGCTTAGGAGGCACTGTACCTGATAAGTTGTTCTCTGGCAGGTTATTATGGGATGTCTGGTTGTTATCTGGACTCTCCGAGGATGAGCACTCTGATTGATCAGCATGTATCTGTGATCAGTTCTGTGAGCTCCAGTCGATCGGTTCCTCATTACACCGAGGTTCAGGATCCTCTAAACCTCCTGAATGATACGAGCAGAAACCCGACGGCTTCATATTACCCCGTACAGCAGACGGGGGCACCCCACGGCACAGGTCAGTGCAACAGAATCACATTACAACACATTACACCAAAACACTACGGCAGGGACTCGGGTTCGAGCACTGGAGGTACCTTATTACAGATTTTGGCATTATGTGTACATATGATTGTTGTAGGACATAATGGTGTTTAATGGTGTGTGTGTGTGTGTGTGTGTGTGTTGCAGGAGCTTCAGTCCCAGTTTCCCCGTGTATGTATGGATCAGCCGTTCATTTCCAGGCCTCAAGTGAAGCTCTGCTTCCTCAGCATGGTGTCTCTGATGTGAGGGGCGTGGCATCATCATTACCCCCCATCAACACAGTGTTCATGGGAACGGCTGGAGCTCTACCGTGACTCTTCCTAAAATAACCCCCTGATACCCTAAAACAGAGGATTCTTTTATTATGGGATAAATTAGGCCAGTCATTACACTCTTTATTCTTTGGGTTTTTAGACGGACGCTGCTCCTTGCTATCAGAAGAGCATTATATTACATCATATCATTTAGTAATTTATAAATATATTCATATATAGAGTGAGTATCTGTGGCAACAGAATGTCTACGTCAGGTTTCACTTTAGAACCTGCGTTTGTGTGTTTATTAATGCACAACTGTTCCGAGATCTATTTTAAACTGTTTTTAAAAGCTTTTAGATCCTCAAACACAAGTCCTGCTGCTGACTAACCACGAAAACAACAAGTTTGGATCAGAATGCTTTTCTGACGGAGCATAAACCAGGCTGAACGGGGTCCAGTATTTCTCATTTTCTAAAAAAAAGGACACTGATGGAAAGTGGGCATAACAGGGCAGCCAGATGGGCACGGTGCCAAAAAGAGGGGGAAGAGGACACATGGTCCCAATAAACAACAACCATAATTATATCTGAAATGAAGACCAGGAACGGAATAAAGGTTTGAATAAATCATGAGTATGTATTATTGTTTTCACTTCCTCCCTTTCCTTACCCACTTATTCTAAATCAGGGTCACAGGTACCGACCCCTGGTCATGAAACCAGGGATCCAGATGATCTGACCTGGATCCCTGTCTAAAGAAGTTCAGCACCTTAGCTTAGTGAGAGATGATCTGACTGAAGATAAAGCTGTTGACCAAACAGACGGACTCAAGCTGTTTATACAGACAGACCCTGAAGAGACTGAGGTGTTGAGTCCAGCTCTGTGTTCTCAACTCTGTTCTTTGTTAGCCTTTGAACAGATGGAAGCTCATAAACCATCAGGATCATCAGATTGCTGCTACATTTGTGTACAGAAATGATAGGACTGAAAGCGGCTCTCATTTCAATACGTCCATGCTCTTTATTAAAGACGGGGAATTAATGATAAACCGCCCAGCACGGCCCTGTCCTTTATCTACTCAAGCGGAAAATCCATTTGAGCTCCGGACTGAACAGATGGTCTGAACTGTAATGATTACAGAATCCCCACCTTAAAATAGTTTAATTACAAAGTCAATAAAGAGCCACAATCAGCAGGCCTGGGTGTAAAAACAACAGCAGGCGGAACGCAAACTTTGGGACAATATTTAACCAGAACTGTGCATTAAGCAGTAGCTCAGTCTGCACCGGAGGCTGGGCAAACATCAACATATCTTCTGCAGATACACACTGACACCTAACATCTCCCCAACATCTAACCAACATCTCAACAACATCTAACCATCTCACCAAAATCTCATCAACATCTCACCAACATCTCACCATCTCACCATCATCTCCCCAACATCTCACCAACATCTAACCATCTAACCAACATCTAACCATCTCCCCAACAACTCCACCGGCATCTCACCAACATCTAACCATCTCACCAGCATCTCACCAACATCTCACCATCTCACCATCTCACCAACATCTCACCATCTCACCAACATCTCACCATCATCTAACCAACATCTAACCAACATCTAACCAACATCTCACCAACGTCTAACCAACATGTCACCATCTCACCAACATGTCACCATCTCACCAACATCTCACCATCTCAGCAACATCTCACCAACATCTCACCAGCATCTCACCAACATGTCACCATCTCACCAACATCTCACCATCTCACCAACGTCTAACCAACATCTCACCAACATCTAACCAGCATCTTACCAACATCTCAAACGGAATCTCACCAACATCTCACCAGCATCTCACCAACATCGAACCAACAACTCACCATCTCACCAACATCTAACCATCTCACCAACATCTCACCAGCATCTCACCAACATCGAACCAATTCAATTCAATTTTATTTATATAGCGCTTTTTACAACGTAGCATCGTCTTAAAGCAGCTTTACAGTAATACAATTATCTAAAAGGCCAATCCCAAGTTGAGCAAGCCCAGGGCGACAGTGGC
>JAUZST010009987.1:0-37760 GCA_034779995.1 Parotocinclus haroldoi | reverse complement strand
CTTTTATAATTTATTATTTAAATTCGTTAATGACATTTATTACTAAGATATATTATTCAAATTATGTTGTGTGTTTTATTGTTTGTTTAATAATTGCTGTACATTTCTTTATTAGGTTTATTAGCTGTATTATTAGTTAGTTATTCTGAAAGTGTTAAACAATTATAACCATATAATAGTCATTTATATAATAAAAATGGGTACTTTTAGTATTTGAAATATGTACTTATTTTAAACGTATTTAATAACATGTTAAATATACGTTAAATATTAAATGTTAAACCTAAATCTAAAGATAAATTATAGATTAGGATATTTTTGAACGAGGCACTTTGTGGCCCTCTAGTGGTAATGCTGTGTATAGCAATGAAACGTAAACGGGCCACTATATAAAATCAGGTTTTAATCTCTCTCTCTCTCTCTCTCTCTCTCTCGCTCTCTCAACAGAAAAGTCAAAGCTGGTACAACGTAAGTAACAGGCTCTTTTACATATATTGATGTCTGTCTGTTTTATATTCCTCTTTATTTATTATTTCTCAGTATGTTACATTCATTTAATGCCTGATTATGAAAGACGACTGCTTTTACTGCTTTCATGAAATAGTGAAACACGCAAACATACACAAATGACAATGATAAAGAAAGCAAAGAAAAGTCTAACAAAAAATAAAGAAAAACAACGACCTATCAAACAGAAATAAAGTAAAAAATAAGTTGCTGTAAGTCAAAAAAGAAACAGTCAGATGGAAAGCAAAGAAATGCAGAATAAATTGATTTTATTTTAAATATGATAAATGTTAAATACTATACTGAAAGACTGAAATTCCCGTCTTTTTCCTTCTGGAGGAAACTGCTAGAGTTCATTGACCTCGCTGAGGGAGTGACGAGCCCAAGTTGGAGGCAGGATCATTACAATAGGGGTAATATTTAGTGTGACCAGAGATTCAGGGGAAGCCGTGTCGTATTTTATTTTTTTTTTGCCACAGAAGAAAATGGATTCTTCTTAACCAGCCTTAAAAAAGAAAAAGAAAATTCCAGGAAATACGAGTCGAAGCTGGAAGCTGGTGAGGGGCCTCGTTGTAAATCTAGACCTTCAGGGTGGAGGAGGTTTGACAGCGCCTGGAGCAGAAACCCTTCCTGTCGACCCTCCTCTTTCATTCCTCAAGATCTTATTGGATCACACCCTGAGCTTGTACACGCCCCCTTTCAACACACAAACGTGCCGCCTCCTCTCATCCTGCTCTACTGCTCTGTTGTTTATGAGAAATCCTGCAAATGCTCCAGGCAGAGTTCTGTGTTTGGGTCTTTCCCAATGCAAGTTCGGAACATCTCCATGTCCATCTTTGGAATTGGAACGTACTAATCCGTTTTTGAATCATTCCTTGAAACTGGGACTTTCCATTTTATGAAGTTTTTTTTATGCAGTTATTTGAAATTGTGCTCCATTTAACACTTGATTGCGTAAAGAGATGTGAATGTGTTGGGACTCGTAGTGAAAGCCTCTGGATGTCTTCTAAAACTTCAAGAACAGACCTTCATGCTGCACCAGTCCAGCTGTTTCCAGCCACTGGCTCTTATGTCCTAACTAGGGATAATACAAGGACATTTCTGGTCAGAACGAGTTCCCTTCGAACCAGGACTTTCTGGTTTGTCCCCAGAGGAATCTAACCTCAGAAAGACATTCTCATCATTCCAAGACGAAGTACCGAAGGATTCAGTTCCAGTAGGATCACCAGTATCTCTGGAATTGTGTAGGTCACGGTCTCTTCTCGGACACCTACAAAGACTCTGTGGGTTCAATTGCTCTGTAGAAAGTTTTTGTATAAAGAAGTGACTCCTGACTCCTTAAGTGTGGTGTCAAACCGTCAGTGTTGAAGCTCTGCTGATTTATCAAGTCATCTGTGGTCCAGACCACAAAAACTGAGCTCCAGAAAGGTTGACCCCACCCAACTACGTTAATGTACCTACCGTCCGTCAGCTAGGTTAGCAGCTGCCTAGGAGACCTTCTGTGACCTTTCTTTTTTGATCTAAAATGGACAATGAGATGGAGCTGCTACCTGACGGGGAAATAGCTTCATGCCCTGAACGTCTCCAGTATGGCTGGCCGGACATAGATTGGGACTTTGAAAGAGTTCCAGCAGTAAGTGGTCACTAAAGTATGATTATGTTTACTAGGGGCGTTTCTACGCTTTTATTTTCATTTCCAGCTTAGGAGGTGTTCTGTAAGTTCTATTAGCTGTTAGTTCTCCTTAATAGATTCAGGAATCCTTTCAGGAACTGGAGATGTTCCTGCAAATGTGTGGACTACTTCGTTCTTACTTGAAGGCTGTAAAGATGAAGGATTGAGAACTGATTTTCTGCCGAGAATCCTTGTTTTGTTTTGCTCGACCTCTCTTTCTGTCTCTCAGGTGCTGAGTCCCACGTACAAACAACGCAACGAGGACTTCAGGAAACTCTTCAAGCAGCTCCCCGACAGTGAACGCCTCATCGTGGGTGAGTGGTCAAGGACTGCAGATCTCAGCTCTAAGCGTCTCAGAAATCTGGTGTGGTCTTCTTGAATTTTGACCAGTCGAATTAGGATCCTCCTTGGTCACTCTCTCTGTCTGTTTAGACTACTCATGTGCCCTGCAGCGGGACATTCTCCTCCAGGGTCGCCTCTACCTCTCCGAAAACTGGATCTGCTTCTATAGCAACATCTTCCGCTGGGAAACTCTGGTGATCACAGTTTGGTCTACTGCAGTATCACAATGTTTCCTGTATTTTTTGGTTCTGGTTTTTGATCTCCGTTTGTTTTTGTGTGTTCTTAGCTGATGGTGCGTCTAAAGGACGTCTGCTCCATGACCAAGGAAAAGACGGCGCGTCTCATCCCCAATGCCATCCAGCTCTGTACAGACAATGAGAAGGTCTGCTGATGCAATGAAATCCAAAACACAAAACAGTTTGTGAGAATGCTCCGGTAACATGGTTCTTTTCTTTCCCCCCGCAGCACTTCTTTACCTCATTCGGGGCACGGGACCGGACCTACATGATGATGTTCCGCCTGTGGCAGAACGCTCTGCTGGAAAAGGTAAGCCCAGTGTAGATCATTTGACTAAATGATCGTCCTGTTTGTTTCCTATAGGCCACCGTACCAGCATGTGTGTTGGGTGTGTTCAGGTTTTTCTTCATGTTATGTCTAGCCATGTGAACGGAGTTATATGCCCTGTTGTTTTAGTTTTACTGAATAAAACCCGCCGGTTATTCCAAATCTGTCTGATCGCTGACTCAGACGACAGGGAACTAATTTCTACACCCAGCATTTTTTACACAACAGAATCTTGCTTTTATTCAGTCGGGAGTATTTACATTTCCCCGCATTCCTGTGCAGCCGTTATGTCCTAAGGAGCTGTGGCACTTCGTCCATCAGTGTTACGGAAACGAGCTGGGCTTGACGAGTGACGACGAAGATTACGTACCTCCGGATGACGACTTCAACACCATGGGGTGAGTTTTGGCCTGGCATACAAACACAAAACCATCTGACACACTATACAATCTAGATTTATTTGTATACATCTATACAGACATTTATCCAAGTAATTTTACCTTCAGCTCCATCCAATGGTTTTATTAATGCGTCAAACCATTCAATCCATCCTTCTCTACCAACATTTCTAGCTTCGTATCCCTCCAACTATTAATCTATCCAGCTGTCCATCCATTTAAGTTACTTGTTCTTCCATCAATCCCTCAATCCTGCTCAGAGTTACTCAAATCCACCCATCTGCACCATCATTTATCAAAGCAAACCTCTTTCTAGCTTTATATCATCCAAGCATTTCATTAAATTCCATCCATCTTTCTTTATTGTATCAATTCACCTATTCAGTTCCTCAAATCCATCCATCTATACAATCATTTATCTAATGTATGTCTTTCTAGCATCCAGGCATTTTATTAGTCCACCTACCCCATCTAGTTACCTAGCGTTTATCTGCTCAAACGTCCTCAAATCCATCAATCTTTACCAACATTTAACTAAGCAATCATATTTCATCCAAGATTTTTATTCATCCATCCATCCGTCCATCCAATTGATATCACAGGCCAACTTGGAGTATTCCCTCCATTCGTTCGTTGTGTGTTTGAGATTGTCAGTGCGTCTCCTCGAGCTGATAATCTTGACCTCCAGCTGTTGCCCCCCTCCCTGGTGCAGGTACTGTGAGGAGATCCCTCCCGAGGAGAACGATGTCCATGATACAAGCTCCAAAACCCCAGAGATCAAAATTGACTCCAGCCCTCAGCCACCCAGGAAATCCTTCACCAGCAATAACCTTCCTTCTACGTGCAGTAGTGAGACGCCTGGCCATGTAAGAGTTTCCCAAACTGGATTTCTGATAGAGCCGAGGTTCTAGAGTCACAATCCCATAGCACTTACATACTTTAATATAACACTGCCTTTCTTACTATTATAACCATTATTCTGGTCTAAATTTAACGCTGAGTGCTTTGTCTCTGCTTCTAGTACAACGTTCCTCCAGTAGAAGAATTCCCTGCCTGTCTTCCTGAGAACCTTCTACCTCTGCCATTACCGGATAGCCAGCTGTCCAAAGCTGGTGTCCCCGTTCCCTCACCCTCACTTGACTTCAACGATAACGAGGATCTTCCCACTGAACTCAGTGACTCATCAGAAACTCACGATGAAGGTAAAGAATGAGATATATATATATATATATACACACACACACACACAGTCGAATCCGGTTAATGGGACCAGCCTCTTATTCGGCCTGAATCCTAAAGTACCGACACAAATCCTATTATATACGAGTAATTTTATTCGCTTATTTGGACCAATATTATGTTTAATTATGCTTCGCATGCTAAGTATCTATACATTGTGTTGTAGACTGCAAAAACTGCAAATTTATTTTTCAATGAACAAAGTTGGTAAGCAACAATAGTTCTTGTTTATACGTTTGCTATACGTGTAAATCGTACAGTAAAGGTTTAATAAACATTTAATATGTTCCATAAATTATATGACGTCCCGTCTTGTAACATAGGGCATGTTTGTTTAAACGATCGCGTCCCGATGTGGTCCCATTAACCGGATTTGACTGTATATAGTGTTTATACGTTTTTGTATTTGGCCCAGAGGAATTTCTGGGTACTCCATTTTCCTCCCACAGTCCAAAGACATGCATGTTAGCATAATTGGTGTCTCTAAAGTGGCCCTTAGTGTGTGTGTGTGTGCGCACCCTACTATGGATTGGCGCCCCGTCTAGGGTTGCTCCCAGAGTTGCTGGGTGGACACCAGCTGGCCTGCACCCCAGTGTGGATTAAGCGGAAGATAATAGATGGATGGACTTTCTTTAGAAGCTAAAAAAAACAACAGCTTTTTAATATTTAAGGAAAAATGGAAAGAAAACAAAAGAAAGATTAACGCTGATACATTCTTAATTCATGGCTATTATTTATTTATATATTTTTAACTGAATTTAAACTGTATTTCAGAAGCTAAAGTAAAAATCAAGTCAATTTTTGAAGATGCCACATATGTATTTATTATTATTATTTCAATTTACTAATTTTACAAAGTGAAATTAATTAGTGCCTGCACTTTTTACGAGTTCTTATTGTCTCATCACCATTTCCATTCCTCAACAATGACAAGATAATCTCGATCTATTATTTGGAATTTTTGTCTATTGTATTTTTATTATATAGTATCTGGTTTAGTTTTAGTTATTGTTTTCTATAAGAACTCCTGTGTATATCGTATCTTCTTATTCCAGGAGAAGTCCAGGCTTTCCATGACGAGCTGAACGGTAAGCAGTACATTAACGAGGTTTATAAGTTCAGTGTGGATAAGCTGTACGATCTGCTCTTCACCGAGTCACAGTTCATGAGGGAGTTCCTGGAGCTCCGGCGCTTCTCTGGTAAGCTGCTGTTCACCTTTATCGGGATTCTCTCAGCTCAGGTGTTGTAAGAGACTAAGTGACTCTCTGTTCCTCCAGATGTTGTGTATTATCCGTGGAAGAAGGAGGATACAGGGGATCAGAGCAGAGAGATCATGTACACCATCTCCATCAGCAACCCTCTGGCTCCAAAAACGGCTACGGTCACCGAGACTCAGGTGATCTCACGGCACTCACTGATCACTCACTGTTAGCTGTGATGGAAACATTGTGGCTCGCTTAGAAAACGCCGCGCTAGAAAATCCCTTAATGAAGCCTGATGATTTTGAAATGTATTTATAAGGGAGTGTTACAGTTCTTTTTCATTCCTTATTTTGCTGTTTATTCAGACGTTGTATAAGGCCAGTCAGGAGAGCGAGTGTTACATTATCGATGCTGAGGTCATCACCCATGATGTCCCTTATCACGACTACTTCTACACCCTGAACCGCTACATGCTGACCAGAGTTGCCAAAAACAAGAGCAGACTGAGGTAAGCAAACCATAAAATTGAAGTCTTGTCGTTCTCCCTTGATTACGTACATAAATTAGCCCATTCTTATATTCTATTAAAAGAGTTGATTCAGAGTGGGGTTTGCTTTTGATGTTCAGCAGGTGGAACCCGAGTTTCACTTACTGATGAGCTAAAACTGTAACAGCCCATAACGATGTTTAGGTTAACATCAAATTAACAGCCCCATGATTCCCAGCAACGAATCACAGTACTTCAACCAGCTCACTTTCTGCTGGATGATTGGTGAATATATGATATTAAAACCAATCTTGTGGGTGATTTTTTTTTTTTTTTTTTTTTTGGTTACACTGGTACACAGAAACCAGTTGTAATATGTCATTTTAAGGTCCATAGTGCTGACAGATGTCACTTAGGAGCAATTGATTTATTTTAAGTATTTATACCACTGTATTTGACACTTTAAAATATTCAATTCCATTTCTTTTTATTTTTATCTTCTGCATATTTAAACTTAGGTAAAGTTTAGGTTTAATTCTTAAATATAATGTCTTAATACTCAAGCTTTCAGAACATTTAGGGAGCTTTACCTTGTTACTGTTACCCTAGGCTTGCTCGGTTAGGTGTTTTGAGACAATGCTGTGTCGTTAAAAGCATTACAGAATAAATATCACTTGCCTTTTTGCTGCAGTCAGTCCATGGCCCCTTGAGAGAGTACATGCCATGCCATCACCTTAAGGCCCTAGGAGCAAACCTAGTGAACAGTAAAATAAGTGCAAATAAACACCCACAAATGTATAAGATATTAGGGGACGAGTAACCTACCAATGTAGCAAACAGCTACATGACATATTTTGCATGTTTTTGAGTTTGATTGAAGAAACCCCAGACCTGTAAGGGACAACCAAACCAAGATCAGATCAACAACCAAGAACAGATCATAATCACACATGGTCCAAGCAAGTTCCTCAACGCAAACCTCCAGCTCATGATGGACCAGAGGACTGAAAACAGTTCTCACACTCCTCACTCCACTTGAATGCTCAGTTTCAGCATGGATCCAAATCCGAACCTTGTTTGTGATTCCATGTCTCCATGCAGGGTTTCCACCGAGCTGCGATACAGAAAACAGCCATGGGGTCTTGTCAAGAGCTTTATTGAGAGAAACTTTTGGAGTGGCTTGGATGAATATTTCAGACACTTAGGTGAGCGATCATAGAGGTAAGATCAAAAAGTGTCCATTTACCTCCCAAGGAAGCTGAGCGATGCACTGATGATGGAACCGAACTCACAGAGCAGATCCTTAGTCAAATCTGGGTTCTCCCTGTTAAAAATGTAATAAATAACTCAAGTAAAGCAGAAAACCAAGCGGAGTAAACCAGACTAAACTAGAAACAATCATTTCTGCTAGACTCTGCACGGTACTGGCACCACTGGTCCAAAGACTTGCTTATTAACGAATAGTCCAGGAGTTTGGATGGAATGAAAGGGGACTGCTGCGTTCTCTTATTGATTACCGCAGTCAAACACAACAGCATCTGATCTAACTGTTTGTACTTTGAGTGTGTTAACACACAACAGAAGCTCTGACGATAAGAACTGGGAAATTGCTGGAGAATGCTTAGGTCATTTGGCTTTAACAGCATGATTGGCACTAAAACATGGCAGAAACACAAACACAATTCGTCACCAAAAACCAATGAAACGTTAGCAAATCAGAAAGCGATTGAACAACCCAGAGAAATGCTAAGATATCGTGCTACAAGACAGAAAAGGAGAGACAAAGCATGCGCAAATTGAAGGAATATCAGCACAAAGCTGGAAATCAATAATGAAACTTAATGACAGAACAAAAGTTAATTATTTAGAAACTATGGACAACACATTTACAAATCCAGAGCAAAATAGAACTGTTATGTTAGTTAAAGATAGAAGTTAGTGAGTAATAATTTAAATTTCTGAATGCCTTCATTCGAACTGTAGCGATGGAAGAACAAATATGGCTGCTTTTAAATGCTAACTTTCATGTTGTAGAATACTGGATAGTTTCTAGCTGTAATCAAAGGTAATGGCATTTCTTACAGTGCATGCGTTTGTGTTCGTGTGTGTAGAGCTGGAGCTGAGTAAGGTGGAGGCGGTCCTAACCGAACCCCACAGGCAGTCCCCAAAATCGAAAGTGGGTCGCTCGGCTACAGTGAGGCGCCACAGGAAGAGGCCGGCATCTCACCTGAGGCCGCAGCACCTGGACGAAGAGCTGAGCGCCATCACCACTGCCGAGGATGATGATGTCATCAAATGCATCAAACACGTACCAGGTCTGAACTCTTGAAGCTCCTAGAGGTTGTTTAGAAGACGCTTTGCTGTTTTGCTATCATGTAATCCTTTCATCCGTCCAATCAGGATCCACGCAGACGAGGCATCTTCCTGATCCAGGATCTGGGGGTCTGGCGCTCTACAGTGTCTCCAAACTTCTGCTCCTCGTCAGCTTTGTGTGAGTCAGAACCTTCAGCATTAGTTGATTGGGGTCAGCTCAGATATGCAGATCGTGGGGAAGCTCTGGTTTGTGTTTGTTGTTCTTTATTTTGACGTTTACCCCTCTCTCTCTCTCTTTACTTGCTTTGCACCCTGTAGGATCTGTGTCAGGTAGATTTTAGCATGCTAACACCAGGGGGCAGCATTGCATTAGTTTAGCTCCTGGAGTGCTGTGTTTTAATGTGCCTCTCCCCTTTCAGCCTGGTGCTCCTGGTCTTCCTCAACATGATGCTCTTCTACAAGCTTTGGACGCTTGAACAAACCACACAGAGCTTAGCCACGCTGCAGGGCCTGAGGTCCCATGAGAGGTATAAATGCAAAATGCGCATGCAGAAAACTAAATAAAACAACAACAAAAAAAAAAAACACGTTAGTCATCTTAAATTAGTTTTAAAGAAGTCGTTTACGTTTTATTGTGCCACGTAGTGGAACAAAATATTTCATTGCAAGGGTTTATGTGGAAAAGTTTTAGGGCTGGCTGATTCATTCTCTCTCTCTCTCTCTCTACATACATACACACACACACACACACACACACACGTTTGTATATAACACCAACAATAAGTAAATAATAATAATAGCAATATCATAGTAATGGTAACAATAAGTTACACTAGTAATAAATAATGATGATAAGAGCAATACTAACTAGTATTAATAGTACTACTACTAATAATCCGTATAAAATCGTAATATTATAATACTGATTCAAAATTAATAGTAAAATAACCCATCGTTATTAACAGTCACAATAATTAGAATAAATAAATAAATGTTTTGTTTTTTTACAGTAAACTTCCCCAGACACAGATGGAATGGGCACAGCTTCTGGAGGCACAGCAGAATTACCATGACGACGAGCTAGAGAAGTGGCGGGAGATAATCAAGTCGTCTGTGGTTTTGTTAGACGAGGTAAATGCAATCGATTACATCATGATAATGTCTGATGACATAAAGCTATAGCAACGCTGTATGAGGTCTACGAGTACAGGAGGCTAGGCTTATAATTCGGATTAAGGCCGATCTTTAAAGATATAGAAAGCTAATAAAAGTCCATAAATATTAGAGAGATGTGTGGAGCGTTTTGGATGATGTGTAACGTGTATTTGGCCTTGGGTTTTAATATTTCACAGATGCGTGGTTCGTTACTGAGCCTGCAGAAGGGAATCATGACGAGGGACCAGAACTCCAAAGCCGAGGAGAAACGGAGTCGAATATGACTCACTGCTGATTCTCTAAAGATCTAGAGGAGATCTGCTGGCTGAAAGGACTCATGGTGCAATAAGGAGAACACAGAGGAACCCCCACTGCTTCTCCGGTGTCGCAAAAACGAACCTCAAACTGAAGATTTAAAACAACTTAAAAAGTCCTGCTCCACAGGGCCAAACATGATTCACGAGCCATGATATATGATTCGTGATTTGTGACTTACCTATTGAACGCACATGCAGCTGCGTCCCAGCTGCAATCTCCTGTTTTTGTTTTTTAAAAAGCCTCTTTGGAGTCAGGGACCAGGTACCCACACCAACCTAAAGATTATAAACGCAAAACCGGTGTTACTGCATGTTACATTGGAAACTACGATCTAACACCAGGGGGCAGCGTCCATTCTGAGATGTCATATTATCAATTTTAAAAAATTAGTAAAGTTCCCACTATGTTAACTGAACTAAACTGAATCTCAAATCATATACAATTCTGGTATGAGAACAATATCCGAAAAGATAATATTCCCCCAGGCGACAAACCCACTGTAACGAACGGTGCTCGGGAGAAAGCAAGCCCATAAACAAATTCTTACCTCTACCATCACTTTCCACTTCTGTTTTATTATTTTAATGACATCTCTGGCATTATGCTGCCCCCGGTGTTTAGTACTGGTTTTGCCCTATGGAACAGATTCATGGTTAAAACATGTATAACGCCGGCGTTACATACGAGAATCTGGACGTATAATACGGATCTGTATAGAAATTTATTTATACGATATAGTATATTTGCCAGAACTACTTTTTTTTAAGTCAGGTTACCATGGAAAACCAGGGCTGGACCCTGTTAGCTTGTACCATGGTGCTAGCATGCTAGCATTCTATTTATGTTTTATTTTGAAAATAGATTAGCTACTTTTTCGTTTCCTTTGCCTGTACACGTGAAAGGCCAAGCGTGCGATCGTGAAACTCTGTACTGTACTTGTGTTGCACACAATATGCAATGTTTTATCTTCCGGACTGTAAACGACTCCAATTTGCCAACTTCATTTATTTATTTGACCGATTTGTTTTATTAATAGCTACAGAATCAGGCGCTGCGCACAAGTTGAACGTGCCTAGGTTTCCAATGTATCATAGCATTTAAGTTTAAAACATAAATGTTAAGTTGCACTTCATTCATCTCTGTGGGAATGGACTTATTGATTTTAGTTGATAAAAGTCTAGTTTTAATGAATAGCCCAAACACTGAGCCAGTCCAAATCAATCCGAGATTATTATTTATATCTTTTTAAAATGTATATCTTTTTATGCCAAGGTTCAGAAACCACGTTTATTTATTACATTCGTTCATTTACGTTAAACGGCTGGACTGTTACGGTTTGAACTGAATCATACAGTTGTATGGGTCAGTTTTAAACCTGCAAAACACAAACTGGGCTTCATTTCTCATCTCAGCGTAAGGAAATATTACAAAGTAGCTACTGAACTAAGTATTAAATGAAGGCAGTATGAGCATCAGATTGTTTTTAATGATTATTACTCTTGTTATTACTATGAGTATGATTATTTGACCTTCCATATACTGAACCATTTATACTGATATTGTACTGTATGTATATGTTGGTATAGTTCTTGTGGTTATATAAAAGGACGTCAGCACGTGCTGGACGCTGGCTCACGCTCCTGAGAATAAGAAGGTCTATATAAATAGATGTGATCTATAAATGGGTCGAAAACATGAATAAAATTATTTAAGAGATGATACTGCTTTATTTTGTTATTATTTATTTACTCCTATTCAGGTACAAAGTTGATTTTTAAATAGATTAGCTTGTAGCTAAATAGATTAGCTCATTATGATCATTAGTTTGAGTTTTATTTAAATATAATATGCAAGAAACAAAACAAGAGCACCTAATGTGCACCTTTGACTGGTTTAAATGAATAATTTTTACTTTAAATTTAATAACAACTGTAATAATAATAGATAATTTTTGGGAAGCTGATTTATGTAAGGTTATTGAATTTGTTAATTATTTTGTACTACTACTACTCCTCATAATAATACATTTTAATTAGTTAAAGGACTATATTTAATTACGTTAATTCATTCAATTTCCTTTCTCATTATTATTATTATTAACATTTAATTAGGACAGAGTAACACTTGATTCGTTTTTTTCTATGTCCTTTAACTAATTAAATTTTATTATAATAATTATTCCTATGATTACAAAAAAAAAGTTTTTCCATTACCCAATATAATAATATTACCTAACCATTAACTAAATTAAATATGTTTTAATTATATTTGTAGGATGTTATTTATTATATAGTAAAAAAGTAGTATATAAAGTAATAATAATAATAAATGAATCTGTTTCTGTCCTTTAATTAGTGTATTATTATTATTATTATTATTATTATTACTACTTCAGTGTTCTTTAAATGCTACTTTTTCAAATTCAAATTATGATTACTTTTAATGGTATTATTAAAAATGTAAAGACGAATCTGTCCTTTACTTATTTAATGTTAATATCTAATCATATTTATTATTATTGGTATTATTATTTAATTAATTAATAATATAACAATATGATGATAATATTTTGCTTTATATTTGTTAGCACTTCCACGCAGACACAATGTAGCACTAGTTACATGTCAAATTTCTATCATAATCACAATACAGTATTCTAATTGTAACAACAAACAACAGTATAAACCGTGTCATTTCCACTGTCGGCACACACCACAGTCAGTAATCTGATTGGGGGTTTATTTACAGAAGGTCTCCAGTGGAGAACATTCATTAAAGGTGTGAAATAAACACATGGACTGATGCAACAACCTCACACCAACGACCTGGCCTCAGCTTCCCCCTACAGACCATGTGCCATGTGCTCATGCCATTAACCAAGGACAACGTTTAAGTAGCGTTAAAATGTTCCTATAAATACTAAAAAGAGTAATTATATCTATAGCTGTACAAACCTACAGTGAACAGTGCGGTTCTATAAAAGTCTGTGCATTACGGTGTTTACATTAAAATGATCACAGTTACAGTTTCTAAAAGAGATTTGATTGCAAGATGATGCAGAGCCACTATGGTTGATCACCATTCCTGCTCTGTTCCTGCTCGATTTGACCGTCTGGCATCCGTTTGGGATTTCGGCCCTTGTGGGTCACTTACAGCACCGACTGAGGCTAAAATCCTCTAGAACATTCACTAATCACCTGCTTCATGAGACCTGCATCGACAGTATATCTATAAGCAGTGTGCAACTCCTGAGCGCCTTGTTATATTGTTAAAACTGAGTAATAATAGATCATTACTCCTATTCTCACTCCACAAGCTTCACTTGGGTCATTCAGGTGCCAGATGTTCTTGGTTTATCTATGCAAAAGACCTGGGGACGAACCATCATGGAGCTTCCCTGTGACCCTAAACAGGGGTAAAACAGGATGCTTTTCCTAAACGTTGTAACAGAATCTGAGAGGACACAATTAAGTGTGGTCCAGCCGCTAAATGTTTCGCTTCATTCCGTCGAAATTGTTATTTCCGTTTATTTGTATTTTAATGACAGTCTCGTTCCATCACGGATCTTGTGTACAGTTCATAAAAAAAAAAAAAATCCCTGCATGATTGCTGACCCTGTGCTTTTCTTCCCGGCCCCACGCTCGGTTCTATTGATCTTCTATTCAATTAGATTTAGTGCGGCGAGAAGTGAAGCCGAAGCTGTCAGGCTGTGACGGATGAAGGCCCTCGCCGACGCCAAGCCGGATCCCAGAGCAGCAGAAATGTGGGCCGTCGCCATCTTTCTTTCCATGGCGTTTATAATTTCCAACTGGATCCGATCAACAAAGCCGAGCCAGCTCCGCAGAAAACGAAACATCTCCATCTTTAATGCTTTTATGCTCCGCCGGCTGATGCGCCAGTCCCATACCGTACGCCCTATCTGATTTAGTCTATATGAGGCCGAGCCGTGTTTCGCCCGTTATTAGTTTAGAAGGCGTTCTTAAATCTCAAATAGGATTCAGATGACAAATGGGACTGCCTATAAGCTCGGATGCTGACTCCACTAAACTTATCCAGCTTTCTCTGGCTCTATGGTCTCCAGAACCATCAAATGCTTACTTTAATCGAACTCATTCGATCAGGACAAGCTGTGTTTGTTCAAATGGCTGGCAACTAGCAACTGAAGAAAAGAACTTAAGGGTCCAGGGTTGATTACCATTCCTGCTCTGTACTACCACTTAGACCATAGCCCCCTTCGACCCTGAATTGAGTGGTTATGACCACTGGTGTTTAGGTCGCGCAGTGGATAGTAGTCCACCACTGCAGGGACCCAGATTTGAGTTTTGCTGTGGCCTTTTAAGGATTTATCCTCCAGTGTTGCTACAACTTCTGCAATGGACAGGTAGTACATTCAGGGTGTGTGTGTGTGTGTAAACACGAAACATAACAATACTGTGCGCGGCAGGGTTGTCTGCTCTCCAGAAAGAACATTGCTGCCCAGTTTACAAGAGATCACAAGGACAAGCCACGAGGTTACAGAACTCTTTAAAGCAAAAGCCTGGAGAAAAGAATACACTGATTCCAAGCTTTAGATCCTTATAAATCTGTGAAACATGGCGGTGGTAGTATCATAGTTTTCTGTTCTACTTAATCAAATCCAGGACAGATCTCCATCATTAAAGGAGCATAAACTATAGTGGTAAATCCTAAATTGAAATAAACTTAGTATCAAGAGAATGTGGATCATGCAAATACAGCACCAAAGAATGGTTAAACATGAATAAAAGATCTTAATCAAATACAAAGGTCGTGAAAGAACCCGAGCGGTTCATGAGAGGAAACCCACCAGCATCCCAATATTTTATAGCGGTTCTGTACTAAGAGGTGGGTCAAATTCCTCCAACAGTTACCGCAAATGTAACCATTTTTGGGGGGCACACCAAACGCTGATCTTCTAACTCGCATTTAAATAAACGGAAGAACATTTGAAGCGGTTCACATACTTTCAAGCACCACTATAGGCGCTTCTGGCAGGGTGAGGGGAAAACTGAACGATTCCTCTTTGTACTGACTGCGTTAGTTGAAATAAAAAGCAGCCTTGCATTTATTCATGCAAAAATCTCTGGATTATAGTCAATATATGTTTTATCCCTAGGAAGCCATCATCCAAGGTTCAGCCAGGTTTGTGTCTTTTATCCCTCCTCTGATGTGCTTTGCTTTGACAAGTAGGCTAATTTCTTTTAAAGAAGCTACACAGCACGAGCCTATCAAAACAAGGCAAGGATAAAATCCACGGCTCTCACAGACGAAGCGCTTTGTTAACGCCTGAAGCGGTGAAGAAAAGAACGAAAGTCAACACTGACGTTTTAATCACAATAGCCCCAATTAGCACCAACACGGCGGCACGTTTCCTCCAGTCGAGGCCGTTTGGAGCCTTAAGTATGAGGTTATTAGGAAGAAGATGCCCCATCGTTATCGTATTTACCTGGTTTTTTTTTAGCGTTGTCTCCCAAGACCCTATTAGCACCTCCATGTCAGGTCTAACAGAGATAATGGCTTTACAATGTGCTCCATTAAATCACAGGTGTCAAGTAAACAGCAATATCATGATGCAACGGGTAGGGCTGGGAATTGAGCAAAATGCAGAGCAGACTGTACATGTGCAGCTTTGCTTAGATAAACCTTAACGATACAAAGGAGAATATAGAGGCGGTTATTTTGGGCTTTAATAAAGGCATGTCCATTAGATCTTCTTGAAGTGAGCCACCACTACTCAACTAGGTTCAAGAGAGCCGGACCTTCTGCTTATCAAGTACAGTTAATCAATTATAGGCTATGTACAGTACATGTTAATAAGTGCATCCATTAAGCGGCACAGTTCCAACTTTGTCAAACAAAAAGGTCATCCTTTTGTCTAGAAAGGCATTTATTTGCAAAAAGCCAAAAGGCTCACAAACCTCCGTTCATCACCAATTGCTTTATGGAACGGAAAAGGTAAACGTTTCAAAACGGGGTCACATTTCTGCATGTACTATAAGCACTTCATTTCATCAGTGTTTCAAACTAGAACGGTGTTCTATTACAGAAAACAAAAAGGGTCAAAAGCTTATGGAGCTATTTTACTTTTATTTATTATATTTCCGTCAATTATAGTAATTGTATTGTTTATTTTGCAAGAATTGTCATTTGAATCTGAAAAAAATAACTATTCACTATAGCAATTTACAAGGTACTATCTACTATACTATCTATTATAAAAGCACTAAGAGTTTGAACATTATTTATTTATATATATATATATATATATATATATACACACACACACACACACACACACACACACACACACACACACACACACACACACACACACGACATTTGTAGAACAATTAATATTATTGATGACGTTTTAGAAACAATAAGCATATTTCTGTAATAACTGGAGCAGTTTTATGCATCTTGCCCAACGTCTTGATTCTTAATGCGCATCTTAATAACTAATTCTCTCTGATAGAGGTTTGTAAATTATAATGTATTATTATTGTCATCATTCATATAGAGCAGACCAAGTCTTTTGTGCATAAATCCAGAACGACAAAACAAATTATACCGAACAAAAATATTAAGCGCAATACTTTTGTTTTTGCTCTTGCTTTGAGCTGAACTCAAAGATCGAAGACTAAGTACACAAAAGGCCTTTTTTCTCCCAAATACTGTTGACAAATTTATCCAAATCTGTGTTAGTGAGTACTTTTTCTTTGCAGAGATACTCACTCCACCTCACTGATGCTGATTAGACTGCATGATTATTGCCACAATAGAAGGTTGCCACATATGAAGCAGTAAAATGTGCGGTTGTATCACACTGCACAATGCCAGAGATATCGCAAGATTTGAGGGAGCGTGCAATCGGCATACTGACTGCAGGAATGCCCGAGAATTGAATGTTCATTTCTCTACAAACGCAATTCAGAGAATTTGCCAGTACATAAGTCAAATTTATTTATATAGTGCTTTTTACAGTAGTGCAAAGCAAATTTACAAATCTTATATTATTTAAAAGGCCAGGCCCAAATTGAGCAAACCTATGGAGACAGTGGGAAGGAAAAACTCCCTGAATATAGAAGGAAGAAACTTTGGTTGGACCAAGACTCAAAAAGGGGACCCGTCGTCCTCGAGTGGTCTAGATGTTAACGATGTTTCTGAAATAATTTGTAATAGTTGTAGTAAGAGTAAAATTAAGTAAATAATACGTTTCAAATGAATAATAATAATTATTATTATGATTAATAACATTTTAATGAGTAATTCACTCAATTTAATAATGAAACTTGGATGTGACCTCCCAACCGCATACCACAGTGAAGCCCAGGACCTCCACGTCCTCCAAAATTGTTTGATCAGCCACCTGGACAGCTAAAGCAACAATAGGTTTTCATAACCAAAGGATTTCCATTAGA
The DNA here is from genome assembly GCA_034779995.1 of Parotocinclus haroldoi. Lineage (NCBI taxonomy): Eukaryota > Metazoa > Chordata > Actinopteri > Siluriformes > Loricariidae > Parotocinclus > Parotocinclus haroldoi. The sequence continues at coordinate 20,124 of JAUZST010009987.1, read as the reverse complement.
AAACCATCAGAAACCGGCTCATGGAAGCTCATCTGCAGGCTCTTCGTCCTCATCAGTGTCTCCACCTTACCGCAGCTCATCGTCGTAACTGACTACCAACTGGCAAATGGCCATCGATGGCGTATGGTACATTAGAGAGGTGTTCTCCTCATGGAATCCCGGTTTTCACTCTACAGGGCAGATGGCAGACTGTGGGACGTTGTGTGGGTGAGCAGTTTGCTGATGTCACCGTTGTGGCCCATGGTTCACAGATTTGGACAAATTAGTGAACAAATACCTGAGAGAAAAAGGCTTTTTGTGGCGTCTTGGATCTTTGAGTTCAGCTCATGAAAAATGGGAGCAAAAACCAAAAAAGTGTCGCGTTTATATTTTTGTTCAGTATAATTAGAATTTTCATTATTCTTCCGAGATCCATTTGCATAAGTAAATGAGAAAACACTGTATTAAAAAACAGAAACGGATCAGCCGCAGGCCATCACATACAGCTGAAGGAAATCTAAATAACCTCTCTAAAGTCGGTCAATAAATAATCTGTTATGTTACTGAAGATTATGGGAACTTGTTTGAGAAATATAATTAAGGAAAGTTATGGGTTGGGGTTGTGAAGTCGAATTAAGGCGTTATCTAAATTAAAACAATAAGCGCTAAATAAATAGAGTTTACTCACCAAACTACCAAACCATCCTCGATTTCCATCCGAAGCAGGTCGGTGAACACGCTAATAATTAATAAGGAGCCTCTATTTACTTGGCGTCAATTAAGCTCAACATGATAATGCAGTATTTTTAACATTGGCACCATGCCCTGTCCTTCTTAGAGTAACTGGAGTCAGCTCGATCATTATTAGGAATAAACTTTCTGTATGGTTTTGATCAATCTCAGCTTCATTCCAAGTTAATTCCACAAAAAGATGAACATTTGGCTGATAATTTGTTCCAGATAGAAGAACTCTTACTTGAAGGAAGCATAGAAGTGCAGTCTGAATGGTTCTCGTCTAATCAGAGAGGGCCGGCTTGGGGCCTTCGAAGCCCTTTAAGAGCACACAGCAAGCAGCAAACACCTTCCAACCTCTTCCAGTCTGTAGAGACCTGCCCTTTGTGGCCCTGCCTCATCCAGTCCCTAACCTTTATCTCTATACACGCTTTGACTCGGCAGAAATTCTTCGTTATCCCAACTCGTCATGGTTTTTATATTTGCACTAGACCCTCTTATCCAGAGCAATCTGGAACTGATCTAAAAAGGTACGATCCAAGACGCTAAAGGTTAAGAACATTGCTCTTGAAAAGCTTGACCACAACCTTCTAATCAACAGTCCAGTGTTGGTCCTGAACATCGGTCATCATCAGGACAGCCATTCCAGCTGTAACTCTGTTGTAGTTCTGACCACCTTGTAGTCACCTGCACTAGAGGTTCCACTCCAGAAAAGTCCTTGATGTCCAGCTTCAGTCAGACCCAGAGCTTTCTTCAGCATTACAGATATTCTCTTTTAATCTTTTGTAGCATGACCATGATTTTATATACTACAGTCCAAACCTGATGCAGTCAAATAAAAGTGAACACGAGCTACGCTTTTAAATTATTCCTCGGTACAAGCAGATGAAATGTATCTTTGATGAGATCTTTTTCCTTTAGCAGGATGATGGAGGAGCTTCACTGTGCTTCTTACCCGAGACTTTGAGAAACGATCAAACGTCTTAACACCACATTTTAGATACCCTACATAAGGGATCTCTGGATCGTTGCAGGCCTTCATGGAGGTGCATAAAAATTCTGAAAAGTTTTTTGTAGTTAAGACGTTATCTTTGCTGTTTGCTCAGTGCTGGCTTGTCCCGGGTACCAGGGTCTGGAACGCAACATTCGGAAGAACACAAATATTGGGTACTAAATAATTTGATGAGCCTTAGGGCCTGAAACCCAGGTCTGCTGCCATCAGGCTTCGGCCTCGCTTAGTAATAGAACTACTCTGTTACTTCTGATCCCAGCCTCGTCTCCTCTGTCTTAGCACATGCCGTATCACTTTCATTCTCAATTGCACTACTAAATTGTATCACCTACTACTGGAGGTAATGGATTTGCTGAATTAACATCAAGCAAAATATTCCATTCTCAGCTGTCCTCTCTGGAGACGTCTCACTCCATATTCCTTCTGAGTGCATTTAAAGAATGTCCTTAATGATCAATTGATTTCAGGGTCGGCTAGGATCATGGAGGCATCAATTACAGTCCTGGGATGAACCAGAGAACTTGTGAAGAGTGAACATCTCCAGTTTTAAAGAACTGAATAAAAGTTTGGCTGTTAGTCAGGCCAATGTTCAAACAAACTAAAACGTCGCAGATTACTTCTGCTTTCCAAACAACTGCTCGGGCAGAACTGAGACGAGAGCGAGCCATCTTCCTCTTCATCTTCCCCGTAATGCAACGGTTTGTACCCGGCTGGTGATCAATTCCATCTTCAAGCAGCTGTTTGATCTGGTCTCCTCGCAGGACTCGTCACTGTGAAAGTCACGGACTAACTGCTGGTATCTAGGGAAAAACGTACGTTCCCCATTTCCCATGATTAATTTTATTTTCGTGTCGGAATCCGCCTCGTCTTCATCTCCGTCTGCAACGCTTTTGAAAGGCTGCCTTCATTCTGCAGACACATTTAGCAACCCATTTAGATTTGGATTCTCCCACTGGACGAACGCGGAGCCTTCTTATGGCTGAACGTCATGCACATCATCCGAAAACGTTTATTTAGAAAGTTAACAAGAAGACTTTAGGGATTCAGGTTGGGTGATTAGTCTTGGCTTGGAGATCACCCCAAATAGATGAAGATCATACCATCATTTCAGAGAACAGGTGTTGGACCTTTTAAGATTTTCTCTTTATCATTTTTCGGTCTATAAAACTTTCAGCTCATGCCATTAGGTTGCTGGTGCCATTGTTAGGTTGGTGGCCCTTGGTTCTCCATGAAGCTGCTTTGAGAAAAAATGCCAAATTTGACATTGATGGACCCCCTAAAAGGCACAGCCTTCAGTCAATTTTCTTAAATCTGCAGGAACAACTAGATATTTCCCCAGCCTTGCCTTGCATGATTATGAAGCTGATAAACAACTTGTGACTGATACCCTTGCAGAGGGTCAGGTGAAGTCCAGAAAATGTGTGCTGTGCAGACAGTCACTGGGATCCAATGGCAAAACTTCATGGGCCTGTTCAGAACAGTTGGGTCCTTACCCCAACAATTTAATTTGTGTAGCTTGGATTGTAAGATTTGATTGGATAAGAGTGTCTCTCCAGGGACTAAATGTAAATTGGCATAAACGCTTGCCATGCCACCATGCCACTTGGTCCATGCAGTTTGTCTTTAAAGCATAATGCATTTCCAGGCTCAGCCCACTTGACTTTGACTCAACAGTAGCCATTAAAGCGTCTGCACCCTCAACGTGTAATTTAAACGCATTTTCTCCCATTTTCACCCAAACCCCCATTGTTTTCATCGTCCTGATATTACACTTGTCGCTTCAGATCATCTGATCCACTTGTCCCGTCTTTTGGAACAACGCAGCGTACATAGGCATATAAAACTGACGATCTGCCAACAACTGCATTTATTTATGTTACGGAATCAGATTAAGTTCCAAAAACCAGATCTTATTCATGTTGACTGATGAATCTCCAATAACACGGTGCAGAAGACGGTGGAGTCGCAACATCTGACAATAAACTGCTTACTGCTGAGGGAAATACAGGGAGGAAACAACATCTGACATGAGGTTTAGTGAAAATTGCTTTGCATAATTTCTTGAAATCGGTAGCGGTTAGACGCAAGGCACGTATAAAGACTGGGGTGTCACACAGTAGAAAATCTACTTTGATATCAAGTCTGGTCTGCAAAGTTTGGGCAAATAACAAACAAACAAAAAAAAAAAACCCGAAGACCTTCTTCATTAAGTAATACACCAATCAGAAATTGCACTGAGAGCATATACCTATGGACCCGACCTGCCTTGTGTCTGTACAGTCTTGGAAGCTTGCCCTGAATTAAACGCCAGGGACACCTACTCCACCACCGAGTTGCAATGGGTTGCCACAGTGATAGGGGATGATTCCTTAGACACAGCCAATCATGTGACTTGATTTGGTACTGCTGTGACTTCATTTAGTTGAAATTTGCCAAAGATTTATCACTTATGCAGGTTTCTGGTTTGTCAGCTTGTCAGCTGGTTTGTGAAACGGCGCATCCGAGGCCAGCCGTGGCACGTGTCAACATTTTGGACTCCAAACAGCAGGTGCCAGCTGCAACCTAAAGCACCTGACCTTTCACCCTGACATTTGCAACGCTCGCGTGCGTGCGCCGGATTATACCTTTGTGATATTTGGTCTAAAGATGAGAGCGTCTTGATCTCCGACAGATGGACGTGGAAGCGAGGCGTGTGCCGTGCGCATCCAGACCGTCGCTCCTTCTAATTACACTCCATGCGTGCCCTTTTAAAGCAATGATTCACGCTCAGCTAAGAGGTGGCTCTCAAGCGAGTAGCTTACTTACTGCAGCTTATTATAAACCTGGCCATGATTAATAGACTGTAAGTGGTCATTTATGGCATTTTTATGAGCAGTTCCGACGATCGCCACGTGATGGCAGTGTTTGCACCGATTTTTGGCCCTCGCACGATTCACGTTCTTAAGAGACAACGGTTCACGTGGGATCCCAGGTAAACTGTTTTACAGGTTTTATTACAGGTACGACTGCACGCGATGTAAATAAGTACATTGTGGAACTAGGCTAATTACGTACTCGTAAATTCTTTTGCAAACGTTTAGGGACGCCTTGTGAACAAACCATAAATAATGAACATCACGTCAACTTGTGACCTCTTTGTGGATCTGTAGAGGTTGTACATTTGACCTGTAAAACGTATGCAGTAATATGTTTTACTTAAAGAGCATCCGTCACATTCAGATTTATTCAAGGGGGTATATTACATATATTCAAACGTAATTACTGGAGGCCAAAATGTTGCTGCAGGCTGTATAAATGAAAGATCTATGAATAGGTGCCTCCTCTCACCTCTATTAAAAATGCATGCGAGTGTAACGAGAGGAAAATGGTTTCTAGACGAGGAAAAGTAGAATTATCAAAAAAATAAAAAAGAAAAAGAAAAAGAAAAAAAAGCCTAAAATGTAATTTTATCACCTACATAATTCATTCGTTCATTTCCCCATTTCTCTATGAATCCATCCACATGTGGCAGCACAGGGCTCAAGGCGGGGACCAACCCTAGTCAAGGCACCAGTCCACTCACACTGGGGCAAGTTAGAGCTCAACAAATGCATGACTTGAATGTGGGGGTGAATCAAGCAAACAAAGGGAGAACATGCAAACTCCATACAGACAGAAGCCAGGCTAGTAGTGCTCAAACTAAGACCTCTGCAACTATCTGGTGGCAGAGCTGAGCACTGTGCCTCTGTGATACCCAAAAAATACCAGGCTTAGTTGCAATCTTTTCATTGTTAAACCACATTTTTCAGTTCAGCATTACCGTGGTCCACGCCTATCCCAAGTGATACAGGGCTCTGGTGTAAAAGCCCTGGATGGGCCCATCGCTAGGTTCGGTAGGGGTCCCCATCAAGACAAAGCAGGGTTCCAGCAGTGATGGGCTGGCACATCGGAGTGCTGTGCCATCAAAGGCAACAACGATGGTCTATTTATTTTAGTAAAAGATCGGAATCTTTCAGTCACATCCCCCATTTTAACATACAAATCACAAAAATACACAACGCCCCAATAATGTCCCGTCTCCAGTAAATCTGCAGCTTTTCATAGATAACGCACCCGGCTCTGAAAATCAATGCTCTCGCCTTTAACCATGAGGAATGAAACACCTCTCATCAATAGCTGCTTAGTGCAATTACAGCAATCAATAAATCCATCACCCGAGCCGAAATGAAGCTCCTCACGATGATGCCAAGCTCATCTGTTCCACAAGTAAAGCTAAACGCCTCATGCTGGGACCCTCGCCCTCATCTCTGCAAGGCTCGAGTGTCATTATGGCGCTCTAATCACCTATAAAAAAGATTCTGAGCGCAGAAAACAAAAGTCACAGTTTGTATTTTAATAAGGAAATAGTTAAGAGGCTCTGGATTGGATAACACAATGTAACAATGAAAAAAAAAAATTGTTCCCAGTTGTTAAGTGCGTTTTCCTAATTGTTTGTGCCTTAAATGAATAGAAAAAAAACGTTATTATTCCCTGTAAACATTGCTTTTGTGGTCAGCACAATGATATTTTGAAATGTATCTATTTGTAAGGATATTTGCGATATTTCAAGAGACTTCAAGAAGCTTCTGGAATTGCGAGAACTATCAAGAAGTTTCTAGAACTGTCCAGAATTATCTTGAACTTTCTGGGACTGTACAGAATTGTACGTAGCTGTATAAATCCAGTTCTATAGGGACACTAATAGCCCTTCCCGAGAGACGGAGAGACAGAATCTACTTGGTTGGGATTGGGTAAGTGGGCAACGGCCAATGGACAGACAGGTGTGAATTCAATATCTATTCAGATTCTGATAACGACAGTATTCGCACTTCACCCCATTACAGGAGGAGCTTAGGAAGGACCATTACTTTCAAATGTATATACTGTGTGTTATTCTGGTACCGGGTGATCAGTCTTGCGCCGCTGAATCCTCAGTACACTCTTGTACTTTGATACTACATGGAATAAAGGTTGGCCATTTTTATCAAGTTTGGAGAGACGTTCTTTTTCCTTACAGTACACAGCAACTCAGTCAATTTAGATGGCATCAAGAGGTTGTGTACATTCAGCAGACGCCTTTTGCTACGAATGGCCAATTTATAAAGACAAGAGCTAAAGAGTACTCTGTGAAAGCATCTGCTAAGATGTGTGAGGCCTACAAAGCATACTTCGGCACGCCTGTTGGTGACCAAGACAAACCATGGCCTCCTCATTTCACATGTGTGCACGGCAAGAAAACTCTTGAAGGCAAGTGGATAAATGCTACTCTCTTAAATAGCAGATTTTGCGAAATTTTGCAAAAGTTTAAAAGAGCTTTAACAAATTTCAATGTTGTAGTATGTTGTAGTAATACATTTCAAACTGCTTTAATATCGTACATATCACTAGCCATTAGTGTGAAATAGGTCTAAATCAAATTCTCAATCCAAATTTTATTTTGTTTGCTTATAGGTTGGTACAGGGGAGAGAAGAGAGCCATGCATTTTGCTGTCCCAAGAATTTGGCGTGAACCGACTGATCACTCAACAAATTGCTACTTCTGCATGGTGGACCCTTCCAAACATCGCACTGGCAAAAATGTCAAGGCTCAAGCAATGAAACTTATTAGATGAAAGCGTCCAAGTCACAGATCAGAGGAAGTGTCACCAAGTTTATTCTAGCTTCTTGATGAGTCATCAAGATGGACTGTGCTTCTGCAACAATGTGGTCGGCCTATTCGAGGTTATAGGTATCACCTGTAACCCAAAGGAGTAGCGCCTCTTCATAGACAGTTCATGCAAGAGCCTCAAAGCCATGCTGCTTCACAATGGGAACAAGTATCCGTCTTTTTCTGTAGCTCACTTGGTGCACCTGAAAGAGGAATACTCCAGTGTCAAGTTGTTGCAAGGTGCCTTGAAGTATGATGAGTACAGCTGGGAAGTTATCAGAGATTTAAAAATAGTGTAATTCCTGATAGGCCTCCAGGATGGTTTTACAAAGTATCCTTGCTTTACTTGCCTTTGGGACAGCTGGGATATTGAAGCACACTACCACAGGCGGGACTGGCCTCAGCGGACAGAGTTTTCTGTGGGGAAGAACAACGTAAAGTGGGAGCCACTGGTGGACCCACGCAAGGTGCTGATGCCACCACTAAACATCAAGTTGGGGCTCATAAAACAATTTGTCAGGGCTCTAGATAAGGATTCGAGAGCTTTTAATTACCTTCAAAATCTTTTCCCTAAGCTGCCTGAAGCAAAGATCAAAGCTGGTGTCTTCATCTGTCCACAAATCAAGAAGATCATAGAGTGCAGTGAATTTCCCAAGAAGCTGAATAGGAAGGAAAGAGCGGCTTGGAACAGTTTCGTCACAGTGGTGTCACATATCCTTGATGCTCATCTTGATAAGTTTAAAGAGACCATGGGAGCTTATTCAGAGGAGCAAGGTGAGCGCTTTAACCAGGACATTATGAGATTGAACACCGTTACCAAAGACAATATAACAAGAACATGATGGGCGACTATATTTGGGGATTGATTCGTGAAACTGATTTGCAGTATAGTTGTAAATCTCGGAAAACCACACACTTCTGAACAGTTTTTGGTAGTCTCTGTAAAGTTGCAATGCATATATTGTTCTCAGTCTGACTGTATGAATGAGAAGTTGCAAAATCGAGTGTTTCTATAGTGAAAATGCATAACTTTCATTGCCGTGGTCACAGAAGCGATGTTTATAATGACTGTAAGCAATTTTGCATTTGTTTTAGACATAAGCAATTGAAATATAACACTAAAGATCTGGGAACAAAATTTGTGTTACGATGAGTAATCACTGCTCTAATAATAAAATCAACTGCAGAAAATGAGATTATGTAATCCAATCACTTGCATTTCAGGTAATGGAAATCATCTGGGTATACATGACTCAGGCAATAATCAGATTTCTTCTAGCAACCACCCCATAATATCACAGAAATATGTGACATAATCTAAATGGAATATTAAATAATGAAACTCTTCATTTTCTTGAGTATACACAGTGTTTCAGTCTCCACAAAGTGTCAGTTGGCCGCTTCATGCCTTCGATTACATAGCACATTTAATTCTGGAGTTGCCAGATCCCAAGTGAAAAGCCTATTGAAGGCTTTAGAATAGGAGGACCAGGCAATCGTGTCTGGTTAGGGTCGCTCACGGAGAAAACTGAAATCTGCTGTACATGATATGGGAAATCTGGTTACTGAGCTAGAATCCAACTATTTTTATCTGATTTCCTAATCTGATTTTTAGATTTTTTGGATGCTATATACCTGACCACTTGAATAATAAGATACCTGACTTTGATCAGATTATTAAGTACATGTAAACAGAGTCATTGACACTTCCTAACCAAGTTCACCCTTCAAGGCAGCTGTTTATGCCGTTTAAGACAATGCACCATGTGAAATGAGTTGTATTGTCAAGGACTGGTTCCAGGAACAAGGCCTTCCCAGTCCCCAGACCTTAACTTTTAATGCATCTCTGAGATTAGGTAGAATGGGCTGTTCAGAGCATGCCAGTATGTCCATCTAATTCCCACCAACTGTGAGAAGCTAAGCAGGGGTTAATATTCCTGGAGAATACATCAACACCTAATGGAATCCAACATGCTAGTAGATGGGTGTCTCTAATAAAGTGGACATTCAGTTTATGATTAAATATAGACATTGTTTCATACCCACTATCTGCCCTAATGACATTTTCAACATTAGATTACTACAATTACTTAAGTTATTTTTGTAAATTTGGATTACACTGATTATAATGTCGCACTTCTTCAATTGCTCGTTAACACAAATATCTAATCAGCCAATCACGTGGCAGAAACACAATGCATTTGCAAACTGCTGATATACTGGGATTTTCACATACAGTCATCTGTAGTGACACAAAAATGTCTGAAAATTTTTTTATGGTAAAATGTAAACTCTGACTTCCCGTGTAATGGATGAATAGTTGGTTTTACATTCTAATAGCAAGCTGAACTGTTTCTGACCCAAAATGTAATTAACATTCACTGATTATGACATCTCATTAGCCTGTTAGTAGCAAAATATCAGAGGAGGTTGGCAGCAGGAATTCAACCTTATACTCTAAGCTAAAGAATTATTTTCTACATATTTGTTATACATGTTTTCTTCGTATTTGTTAAATATGTATTTTCATGCAGCACAACCTTACTTTAAATATATATTGCTCATAAAATTTTACAGTTTGTATATATTTCTATAGATCAAGACACAATGATTGTCAGGCAACACAGGTCCAATGATGATGCATGTGCAATATGTATGTATGTATGTATGTATGTATGTATGTATGTATGTATGTATCTATCTATCTATCTATATATATATATATATATAGAGAGAGAGAGAGAGAGAGAGAGAGAGAGAGAGAAATGAAATGAAATGAAATAAAATATATGAATTATGTACAATATAAGATTTATAAATGTATTCTAACCTTACAGGTCCGGGAATCCCAAGCCTTAACCTCAGAACTGAAACCTCCACACATAAAAACATTGGGGTCCAAGGGTTGAAAGGTAAGACAAGACACCCTGAACTGGTTATCCACTTTAGCAATCATCTGAGCTAAAAAGAAAAAAAGAAATCAAGAAAATACTTAGAACTGCATTACATTCACTGTCAGCCTTAAAGTACACAGGAAGTGCATGTTTACTTTCACCCAAACATAAATTGTGCTAAAACAATAAGCATAAATAAATAAAGCATATTTAATGTTCAAACGAATAAACTTTATTGGGTTTTTTTTTGCAAATATTCACTCATTTTGAATTTGATATCCGCAACACGTTCCAAAGAAGTTGGGACAGCCGTACCAAAAGACTGGGAAAGTTGAGGAATGCCAAACAAAAACAGTTTGGAACATTCCACAGGTGAGTGTCATGGTTGGGTATAAAGGGGCATCCCCGAAATGCTCAGTCGTTCACAAACAAGGATGGGGTGAGGTTCACCACTTTGGGAACAACTGTATGAGCAAAGTCCAACAGTTTAAGAACAACGCATCTCATTGTGCAATTGCAAGGAATTTAATAATTTCATCATCTACAGTCCATAATATCATCAAAACATTCAGAGAATCTGGAGAAATCTCTGCAAGTAGGCGGCATGTTGAATGCCCGTGACCTTCGATCCCTCTTGCTTTATGCTATGAACTCCATTCGCTGTGTTTGGAGGAAGAAGAAGAATGGGGGAGGAAACATACTTTGGGTGCTTTTCTGCACAGGGGACAGGATGACTGAACCGTATTGATGGAAGGATGGATCCGAAGATCTGTATGGAGGAGTGGTCCAAAATCATTGTCAAGAACTACAGGAATTGTTGGACATCTGTAATTGCAAACAAAGGTTTCTGTACCAAATATTAAGTTCTGTTTGAATGTTATATCCAATAGTTATTTTATGTAATGAAATGCAAATGAATCATTTAAAAATCATACAGTGTGGTTTTCTGGATTTTTTTATTCTGTCTCTCACAGCTGAAGAGTACCCATAATAAAAAAAAAATACAGACCTCTCCATTCTTCCAAACTTGCAAAATCGGCAGTGTATCAGATACTTATTTTCCAAACTGTATGCAAGTTAGCAGAGCAACTAAATATCAGTGCGAGTTTTACAGTTATTACAGTCAAATAATAAGTTTATTTGCGAAAACTATACAACTGAAAAGTGGTTCTAGTACCCAATTAAGCCTGGAAATGCAGGTTACATGTAATATCCTGAGACACATCTGCCCACATACTGTATCTTGGAGCTGGGCCTGTAGAGCCTGAAAACTTGCGGTTTGCCAAAGCTGGGGTCCCAGCTGATCCATACATGCTTAATCAAGTGAAGTCAAGGAAGTGTTGCAATCTATCAGAGACATTCATGGGAAAGCTTGCTCTGTGTGCAAGCATTATCCTGCTGAAAAATGCCAGTTTGAAAGCCATATAATGAGAGGCAAAAGGTAGAAGGATGTCCTGCCCATATGGCTAAGTTGTTTATGGTATCTATACTACAGCTGACTATCATACGAGATCGCTCCCCAGCAGTCATCACACCAGCAGTGTGTTGCTATTGAAGTGCTCACCACAAGCCATACTGATACCCTCAATGCAACCACTGCTTCCAACACCAAATAACAGCCAGGTCAGCAAGGCCTAGATGATGGGCAATTCATCAAAACTTTTAAGTCGAACATAGAGACATGTCTACCACTCAAAAATATCCCATTAAGATTTATATTACTTAAAGTAGCCTCTGTAAGCCTTTTTAGAGACAGCTGGGGAAGTATTTTTAGGCCCTTTTGTGGCAGGACCCGGTGTCTAATCCAACCACACCTGTAAACATGTACAGAACTGCCTGCGATAGAACTGCATGCCGAGTTTTGTAGCAATCCGGCATTTCTATCTGGATGCTTTTTTTTTTTTGTCAATGAGTGTATAGAAAATATGTAAATTGTAAGTATGACAACTCATTTCCCCTTGTTAAAACAGTCAAACCCTATGTCTGTTAAAGAAATCTACTGTATCTGCATATGAAACTTGCTGGTCTGACTGGCACGGTCACTTCTAATGGTGTCACTCTCACAACCTATAAAGGTGGTACCATGTTAACACGTCCTTCAGACAGAATTACGCCTTTCAGTAACCCTAGGCACAGCAATTAGAACACCCTCCGAAAGGTAGAAGCAGTCATGCATTCCTCTGTAACTATTCTTTGGAGCACTAATATGCATGTATCAGAGGCAGACCCAGAAGTATGACCGCAATTACTGAAACACTTAACCCCAACAGTTGGGGAAATGGGGAAAATACATTCTCTTTTCTAGTTAGACTGTAGTTTATTCCTATAAAAAGAACCCATGGTTATTATCAGTCACAGATTGCCCTTTACAGTACAGTATTTCTTTGTGCTTAAAGTGCAATTAGAAGTAGATATTATGGGAATCTGTGGTTCCTTTACATTTTCTACAGCTGGTGCCATTTAAGAAGTGTACATTCCAGTTATTATTTAATCATTAAGGAGGATGTGTAGGGTGTCAGGATGAGCATACGTGAAGGACTTTTTTCAGTGAAATGCCCTGCCTGTTTGTTTATTTGATTTTAACACCATGGATAAACACCAGTATTCATCTTGGCAGAGACGTATCAGATCTATTGTTAGTTAAATGTTAATCTAACGTTTGCCTTTATACAGTATATGGGATGATAGTCCATGTGAGGTACTTTAGTACTTTCCATGTTTGCTAATGTGTAAGGGATTCTGACACACTCACATATTTCTAGTCTGTGTCTGGTTGCTGTGAACTTGGTGCACTCAGTGAGGATCATCTTTTTGGTAGGGTATATCGCTCATCTTGCTTCCCTTGGATTCTCGCACTCAAGCATCCTCTGATGATAGAACTGAGCTCCATTTTTTATAGTTCTTTGCTTTGTAAGAGGTGGTATAATATTATGGCTGATAAGACCTGGTTTGGGGTTTCATAGCCTCCTGCATTTTATTAAGTGTGTAGAGAAGATACAATAGCGTACAAACTCCCAGGACTCAACAGACAAGGGCAGATTTCGATCCAATACATTTCCCACAAATAACACTATGCCTGTAATGTATACAGATGAAAGGACACCAGCTATAGGGAAATTGGAAAGGACCAACATATTTCCCTAATATCTCCCTTTAATGGTGCTTTAAGAAAAATGATATGTAATATATAAGAGCAAGAAGTAACTCCTAATCATAATTTATGCACAAGTTCCAAATGTACATAAATAAAACTGAATTATAACTGCCAATAAAATGTGTACAATCTACATGTATTTTAAAGAGGGAAAGGGATCCAGTATTACATCTGTGCATGGCAAAGATTATAATAATATATAATTAGCAGTTCAGTTGGTGAAGTGAATCAGTCATATGTTTTCAATAAATGGGATGACGAATCAGTTATAAGGTAGCACATTATTGTTTATAAAGAGCAAGTATCTTTCAATATTTAATCCCCCAACATGCTAGTGGAAGTACATCAGGCCACAAATAAAGGTGAGCTGACACTTAGCAGGCTTTAAATGGTTACAAAAATAGGATTTGGGTTCCACCAATCCACCAATTTTGAACTATGTACAAATGGAGGACATTTAAGATCAAGGCTACCCTTTCCAAAAATGGCCGACCAAAGATCTCAGAATTAGGCTGTAACAGTCTGCATGGTCACAAAGGAAAACAGGATCATTTCAAAGCACCTAAATGTTTCTCTCACATTCACCCATGCCAATGATCACGAGTCCACCTTCAAGAAAACAATGAACAACAACGGTGTACATGGTAGAGTTACAAGGAGTAGGCCAATGCCAATGCTCTCACTCTCACTCTCACTCTCACTCTCACTCTCACTCTCACTCTCACTCTCACTCTCACTCAACATCAAGCTTCGTGTGTACAAATCAATTAACCTCCGGATGGCAAGTTATGCATCTGAAACATGTAAAGTATTGGCGAGTATAGCCCGCAGAGTGGACGTCTTTCATCAGCGCTGCCTTCGATGGATACTGAAGATCCGATCCTTTGACCACATCACCAACGAAGAGGTCCTACAGCGATGCAAGCTCCTCAAGCTAAGCGTGATTGTCACACACCACCGTCTACGACTTGCCATCATCCACACGAATGACAGCCAGGAAAGTATTTGCTTAAGTTACTTTTTTAATAGTCAATAAATTATTGATGTCTGAACTGTAGTTGACAGTGTGAAATTAGTGACTAGACGATGACTATAAAAATGGGCAGATGGAAACACTGCGCTGCGACATCTCAGCTATTTTAAATAGAGATGTTAACAGTGGCTTGGAATTAAAAACATGACTTTAAGATGTTGAGATGAGGTTAACGTGTGTTTTCCATCACCAATCTATTTGAAATGAACTGAAGATTTTGCTCCCTTAAAAGAAGCCTAAGGCTCATTCCTGCACTTTTACAGTAGCAAACAACTCTAGAGTCTAATGAATATATACTATATATACTTTATATACTATACTTTAACACGTCGTTTTAGTTATGTTCGTGCTAGACAAACTCTTTGTAACAAACCTGTCTCCACATCAGTCAGGGACGCTGTGTTGTCAAAAGAGCCAGAAAGGAGGCGTCGTCCACAAGGCATCCAACATGCATCTCGAACAGCTCCAGAGTGAGCGGAATAGGTCTGAAGGCAACGCCCACTGGCTGCTCCATCCCAAACCTGCCAACACAGAGATTAGGTAAATAGTTTGACTCAGTTCTGAAATGTATTCAGCATTTTAATAAAGTTTTTGCTCCTACAAATAAAGCAGAAAATTCCCTTAAAAGTGTTATTTTCATCTAGGAATACCTAGCAACTTGCTTATAATTACATCATTTGGGGCAGTCACTAAAGCTTTAAAAAAAAAACCTTCACAAATTAGTGAAGATTTCTTGTTGCAATGCTGTTACGTAGCTTAATTCAACTTCCAGTTTTGATTTAAAGTCTGTCGGCATCAGTGGCCATTTCAGCAACACACAAAATATTACAGCTATACACAAGGTTGTCTTAAGGCTAACCATATATGTGTACTCTCAAGTCATTGTAGTCACTGCAAGTCATTGCAGTGCTATGCATAGCTTTCTGGTTAAAAAACAAAACTTTGTTTACTAGGAATGTTTTTTTAATGTTTTTTAACTATGCGTTTCATGCTGAACAGCATATACATCATATTTTACTCTAATTACTCTAATCTGCATTGTCAACACCTAGCACCAAGTAAACAACAACTACAAATTAAAGTTCCATTAGCCTATTGCAGGCTGTGTTACTTTCTTAAAGTGCTGAGGGTTGGGTCCATATGCATGGTTATTTTGTGCTCAAAACTTTTACGCACCGTCGCAACCTGATCATCTTGTCTAATTCTTATAAATAATTCTATGTTCATAATATTCCCAACTGGAGCACATAAGCATGTGGGTGTGTGTACAGATCTAGTGGTTAAGGGCTGTGTGGCAAAAAGTCCATCTGCAATGCTTAGTGTCCCAGGTGGTTCCTATGATGTTGACATGGTGGTTGCTATGGTGTTGCTAGGTGGTTGCTATGGTATTTAATGTGGCTGACAATGTGTTATTAAGTGCCTTCTAAAAGGTCGGTATAGTATAGGTATAGGACAATTTAGAGTAATCAAATAACCTAACGCATGTCTTTGGACTGTGGGAGGAAGCCAGAGTACCTGGAGTAAACCCACACCTCCACTGAGAGGACATGCAGACTCCACACAGAGAGAACCCAGGTCGCTCTACCCTGGCACTGAACCCAGGACCTTCTCACTGTGAGGTGGCGGCTTGTTGTATTTATGTGCTAGAGTAAGAGGGTCAGGATAAAATATAGTCTGATTATTTTTCCAATGTGACAAAAGAAACCGGAAAGTTGTATTCCTTAGATTAAGCTGCTTCACACTGACAATATATACTAAATGAAACAGCACTAGGCACATGAAAATAATTAGACAGCTTTACAGTTTTCTTTTTATATTTATATTCTATTATCTAAATCAAAGCTTAAGTTGGCAGTGGCAAGGAAAAATATCACTAAACGTTATAAGGAAGAAAGCTTAGGAGGACCGAGACTCAAAAAGGGATCCATCCTCCTTGGACAGCCTCGTCATATGTAAGAGTTAAACTAGGTTATCTAATTAATAAGATTATGGTAGGAGTTAAAATGAAGAGCTAAATAAATATTGACAGAGAACACACATTAAAAATATAGTAACTAAAATAAATGATAATATGTAGAACAGGGGTAGCCAACACGGCCTACCCAGTCACCCGCTGTGATCACATGTATCACCCGCAGGGCATTTCGAAAAATTGTCCAACTGAACATGAAAATTTAACCAATTGTCATGTTATTAAAATGATTTGAGTAGTAGGTGAACAGCTTTACTGCACCTTTAGTGCCCCTTTATGATTAGAAAATCATGAAAGGAAATAACAAGGGCGATAAGGGCAGTATGAAAGGAAATTACTGATAAGGTTTGAAATAATAGTGCAGCAGTAATAAAAACAAAAACAATTTCTTGAGAATCAAGCACCAGTGACCTTTTGCCTAACACATGCACACTGCTAGTAAGCCCTGTATAACTTTATATTTCAATTAGTTTGTTCTACTCATTCATAATTTTTAAAGAGATGCATAAATGGTATCAAATAAGATCTCAAAAATGCACACGCTATAATCAGTGTGTTGACTACACATGATCTAAGCATGACTAAGCATGATTTAAGCCAAGTGAGAACGCAGAAGATGTTAAGCCCACAAGACCTTCCTCCCAGGTATACAGAAAATACAAAAAATTAAACAGAAGCATGTTAAAGTGGACGAGAGTGACACACATTGAATGTTCAGTAGGGTGGATGGTCACTCAAAACACACTGACAGTGATGGGGCATGGACAGGATCAGATTGTCCAGCAGTTCTTGTGGGATCGTCTTCATATTCACTTTGAAATATCCCCTCATTTATGTGAGCAGTGTAGAATACAGTCAGAAAAGATTTTTGTTATATATGGTCATTATGGGCATTGCGAAAACAAACAAAAAAAATCTGATTATGGCCTAAGTGCATGCTTGCACAGTGCTATGCATAGCTTTCTGGTTAATAAAACAAAACTTTGTTTACTAGGAATGTTTTTTTAATGTCTTGTAAACTATGCATTTCACACTGAACAGCATATACATCATATTTTACTCTAATTACTCTAATCTGCATTGTCAACACCTAGCACCAAGTAAACAACAACTACAAATTAAAGTTCCATTAGCCTATTGCAGGCTGTGTTACTTTCTTAAAGTGCTGAGGGTTGGGTCCATATGCATGGTTATTTTGTGCTCAAAACTTTTACGCACCGTCGCAACCTGATCATCTTGTCTAATTCTTATAAATAATTCTATGTTCATAATATTCCCAACTGGAGCACATAAGCATGTGGGTGTGTGTACAGATCTAGTGGTTAAGGGCTGTGTGGCAAAAAGTCCATCTGCAATGCTTAGTGTCCCAGGTGGTTCCTATGATGTTGACATGGTGGTTGCTATGGTGTTGCTAGGTGGTTGCTATGGTATTTAATGTGGCTGACAATGTGTTATGAAGTGCCTTCTAAAAGGTCGGTATAGGTTTTTCCTATGGTTTCCAGGTGATTACTATGATGGTGTATAGTGGTTGCTAGGGTGTTATGGTTTCTATGCTGTTGCTATGGTTGTTTCAGATGGTTGCTACGGTGTGGTCAGGTGGTTGTCCACTGGTTCTTTGCGGTCCGCAACCATAATAATAGTCATAATAATAATTTCAGACAAATCTAACGGCGAGAAAAAACCACCACCCTTTAAAAAAATTTAATCATAAGGATTCTGTGAGCAAGAATAAGTGAGGTGACATTTTACTCCCCTCCAAGCTTTTAAGGGGGACACAACTACGTCAATGATTTGAATTAAATTTGGACACTGCAAACTAATTAGAAGAGGAAATTACACACACTATGTTGCAACTGCTAAATTAAAAACTTTGTGATGTTATATATCTGTAACTAAAAGAGCCAACGTTGTGCCGATGGTATCTTCCTAGTTAAACAAATAAAAAAAATAAAAAGAATATTTCATCATTACGTATAGACCGCATCCAGCTCTACAGGCTAAAGCACTCAAAGCAGGGATAACAACTCTTCAAATACCACCCCTTTACAGGGTGCATGCCCTCTGGGCCCAGTCTAAACACGGTGGCATGTCTGAATGAATGCCCTAGCTAACAATATGCACTTAGGTCTGCCATCCATTAAGAGGCAGAGCTCAGCTTTGACTCTCTCACAACAACCGATCCACTGCTTCCCCTGCATTTCATTACTGAACACTGCACAGCACTCAAACGACATCAAAGAGTGTGGCAAGCCTCATATCATCAAGTGCAAAAGAAAAGGACACCTCAGTGGAATCTATGAGTTGAACTTCAAAACAAGGGAGCCGCATATGTTCCCAGTCATAAACATACATTTCTACAATGCATCAAACAATTCGTTTGACAAGCTGTGCTGTCTGCAATTAGGCAAGAATGAGAATAGTAAAATGGTGCATGACAGTTGGTTTGAGGATTTCTAACTCCTGATTGCCTAGAATTTTGACATGAACTGTTAAGTTGCAATTATTGACTGAAAAGCCATAGAGGTCAATGGAGAATGGCCAGACTTGATCAAGTTGACACAAATAACTCAGTGACGCTAGAGTAACTCCAATAACCACTCTATATAACTGTGGGAAAGAGCAACTCTGAATGCCCAACATGTCAAACCTTGAAGCAAATTACAACTGCAACTACAACTGCAGATGACCATATGCTGTTCCACTTCTATTAAAATAACAGGGCCAGGCTGGTGGAGATGGTGTAACAATGAGCGAAATATTTTGGTCCTGTCACTGAATAAATGTCACAGTCACACAAGTAATTCATTAATTAAACAGAATTAACCAATCTTCTAATGCCCACTTCCTCATTATAATGCACCACAAGTCAAACACAATCCCAATCGGTTCCGTGACCTTCTCAGTCTGAATCCAACAGCACACGTGATGTGGTAGAAGGGGGTTTCACACCATGAAACAGACCTGAAAAAACTGCAAGGACTTCATGAAGTAGTCATGTCAGAAATCAGGAGGATGGGTCCTGGGTTTTTGAGTCTTGGTCCTCCCAAGGTTGCTTCCTTCTATATTCAGTGTTTTTTTTTTCCTTTCCACTGTCACCCTAGACTTGCTTAAGTTGAGATTGGCCTTTTAAAATAATAGAATATTGTAAAGCTGCTTTGAGACAACGCTCCATCGTAAAAAGTGCTATATGAATAAATTTGACTTGACATCTTGTGGAGCAAGGGACAAGTGAGGCTGGTTTGAGATTCCCTACCAGTGGTCTTAATAAAGTGCTCAGTGAGTGTATAATCTGAATATACTGTCCAGAGAATTAAAAAAAATGGAATCACCTATGACACCAGGCTCCATTCCTGTCAGTTAACTTGCAACTGTGGCTACAATTCAAATGGGTTTACCAAAAAGTATTATTGCTATTGTTATTATTATTATTATTATTATTATTATTATTATTATTATTATCTTCCAATGGCTACATCCAGCAAGAAAACACACCATGTCACAGCTCAAATAATATCAAAACTGGTTACTTGAACACGAGTTTATCGTACTCGAATGATATCCACAGTCACCATGGGCCTCACTGATAAGCAGTGCCTACTATTGAAAATACAGGTGCTGGTCAACGAATTAGAATAATTTGAAATAGTGCAATCATGAAATTCTTTGAATGCATTTTTTGTGCA
>JAUZST010009986.1:0-12668 GCA_034779995.1 Parotocinclus haroldoi | reverse complement strand
AAACTCCCTGAACGTAGAAGGAAGAAACCTTGGGAGGAACCAAGACTCAAAAAGGGACCCGACCTCCATGGGTGGCCCGGATATTCATTAAATAAATACTTAAAGGTATATTCAAGTAAAAGTAGAATGAGGTAAATAATATCATTTAAATCAATAATAATATTTAAGTTAGTAATAAAATAAGTAACAAAATACATTTTAAAATCAGTCCTCAGTGGGAGGTCCTTGGAGGCACATCGTCTCTTAGTGATTAAATGACGAAGGGAGGTAACATCTAAGCCACCCATGGAGGTCGGGTCCCATTTTGAGTCTTTGTTCCTCCCAAGGTTTCTTCCTTCTGCTTTCAGGGAGTTTTTCCTTGCCACTGTCACCCTGGGCTTGCTCAGTTTGGGATCGGCCTTTTAAGATAATATGATATTATAAAGCTGCTTTGAGACGATGCTCCGTCGCAAAAAGCGCCACAGAAATAACTCCGACTTGACTTGATTTCAGTCTAACTTTTTGCTGACGTCGTTTTTTCATTCATTCACTTTCTTATCTGCTTCATCTCCTGGTCAGGGTCACGTAGCCGGGGCATGTAAAAATCCAATTACAGCAGAACTACAGGACATGACACACGTTCACAACGGGAACTACATTTCCCATAATGCCCCTACAGCTGTCCAAAAAGCTGGAGCGGCTGAGGCCTTCAGTCAGAACCAGTTTCTTGTTTGGAGTAACAGACATCCATAAACATTTAAAAGAAAGTCAGCCAGACGGCAGGCAAAGTAACGAAAGGCTCATGGGTCTTGGCTTTGACCACTTCTAACCATGTAATTGATCGAAAATATATGGGCAAATGCATTCATAAAACTAGCGAAGACATCAGTAAAAATCTTTAGTGTTATTTTTTTTCTACCATTAGACTGAGGGATCACACCCATTAAAGCAATGCCTTTAGGACGAAATGTGCCCCACCCCCTTTCGTCACTCATCCCAGCTCCAGAGAGCACTGGTTTGATTCCTTGGCCGCCTGTGTGGAGTTTGTATGTTCTCCTGTGTCTGTGTGGGTTGTCTCCGGGTACACTGGTTGCAGTCATACTGCAACAGGATCCATACACATTTGGGAAAACTACACAAATTGCAAAAAGGATCAAAGAGTGCTGACTGGCATGGACTTTCCAGCACAGTCATCTGACCATCAAGAATTTATGGGGGCACTAGAGGACAGAGAAAGTCGTAACATTACAAGATGCCCTTTGGAATATTGTGAAATCGTCATCATTTGACTTTCCCCAAACTGGTGGAGGCCATGCAGCTTAAGTGTTATTGCAGAAAAAAAAAATAAAGCACACCCCATAATTGTTCTGCTGATTTTGTGATTTGTAATCAACAAAACTGAAGTGCATTTCAGACCTCAGACACTTAGACACTGCCGCAGGCTCTCTGTTTAAATTTATAACTGGAATGCTAAATTTATAAATGGAATGCTACATGTGTGACTGTACTTCTGATTTATGGAAGTGACAACAATATTAGAGTGAGATAAGTTTATTGGGGTCCAATGAAATTAGGCACTAGTTACCCTGTTGTGCCACCTCTAGCCTGGATACAAGATGAGATATGGTTGTTCATGGAGGAGGAAGGTAGTTCAGAGGGCAAGTTCTGTACGGTATCCTGTGGCACATTTGATTACAGACGTCACTGCTGGGTCTGTAGGTCCCCAGATCATCACACCACCAGTTGGGGCAGTGTGTCGCTCACCATCAGCCCTCCATACCCGAATCTGATAGCCCTCAGATCCCAAACAGAACCTGGATTCATCCCTAAAGACCATACGGTCCTGGTCCATAACAGTCTATGTTTCTTGTTCACAACACTACAAGTAGAAGTACATAAAGCACTACTGTGTACGGTGATAAAACTAGAAACGTAATGAAAACGGGGATGATGTTTTAATGAAACAGGAGTCGCAGCTTAAAGCTGGCCGAAAAACAAAACATTCCAAAACCACAAATGATTTGCAAAAAAAAAAAAAAAAAAAAAAAAAAAGAAAACCTGTTGGCTGTTGATGCCAACGTGATGAACAGCACCAGCCAAAATAGTCACTGAACCCAATGTAATGTTCAAACACTCCTGGACGTGAACTCTGGCACCAAGAGATCCACAGCTGGACCCATCTGGACCCTGGACCTCACCTCACCAGAGGAAGGATATGAACCAGAGTGGTTCAGCACTCTCATCCACCGGACAGTTACTTGGATGCAAGATAACGCGCCTGACTCCGAAACACGAAATGTCATCCTCCCTCAGGATCAGCCAGCAATTCCACATTTCTACACCAGAGATAACAAACACCAGGACAGCTAAACAAACTAGTGGTCTGTCACAAGGGAAGCCTGTTTCCTCTCCAATAAAAATAACAACAAATACTTTACGAAGTGCTGGAAATGACACAGGTTCAGACACAGGTTTTGCATCACACATTCCAAAGACTAATATCCTTTGGGGAGCAGATAACCAAATTGGATCGGGGCGAAGAAATTATCAGGGCCCAGAGCATACAGAAAGGCTAAGTCAGGTTTGACGCTGGCCAGCCAGAAAACGGTTTAAATACCTCAAACTGGCTCAGAGAAGCTGACAGGATCGCTTACAATATGGAGCCAAATGTGTGTGGACACACAAAATTGCATTTACAGCATGATAGAATGATATCGAAATGAATTTGCTGATACAACTCACCTTTCTGAGTTTGGAACGTGATCGTGAAGTGATATTGTCCACTGATACTGGACCTGTTCACCAAAGTTGACACTTTCTTTGTTGTTTCAGTAGTTACTCCACCAATTAATTGCTTAAAATATTAGGGAGTATCCTATACGCGTGCTATATTAAACGTTACTGGGGAGTTTAGCACAAGCCCACTGTTTCTCCATCCCTGTACGCTTCAACGTGGGACTGTGGTGGCCTAGTGGTTAAGGTACTGGACTATGGACCAGAGGGTCCACGGTTCGAACAGCTGGGTCCCTGAGCAAGGCCCTTAACCCACAACTGCTTAAGATTGTAAGACTTTTGAAATTGTAAGTTGTTCTGGATAAGGGTGTCTGCTAAATGACATACAATGGAAATGGTATGAACTTTTTAGTAATGAGCATGACTGAAATAACAGAGATCGCTAAAGACTGGCGATGAAAACTCAACAGTTTGGGTTCATAAGGAACAGCAGATGCTAAAGGACCAAGACTCTGTACTGGGGCAAAGGGGCAAAAGGTAAAAGAAGAAGAGATGACTCGAGTCATTTAAATCTCCCCAGTTTACTGATCTGTTAAAATACGCAACCTGATTATTTCCCCATTTTAAACTCTTAAATTCTCCCCGACTTTAATGACCCACTGTGTTGTAAGATAAAGAGCAAGAGTCACGGATTTAAACACTGACCTGCTGCACTGATCAAAAGAGTGTGTGGTTATTTGCCAAAGCTGGAGTTAGTCAATCTTGGGTTTACTCCAAGTGAATGGAATTGGAATCAGGAGCTACTAAGTGATAGGCATGACCCACTGTCATGTTGCCAATACCCTGGCATTAACGCTGGCGACTTGTGTAAACAAAACAAATAGATAGCAAATGGGAGAACTTTGAGGGGATGGGTGCAGGATTCAGAAATTTCCTGTATTGTAAAGCTTTAATGATAAAAAAAACCCCCCAGAAAATGGACTTATAGGAGATCGACAACCTCAAAACAGAAAAAGTGGGACATTGAGAATGTGGGAAAATTATGCATAATAATGCAAATTAAACCAAATGCATTTCGTTTAATTTGCATATAATATGCAAGATCGATTAAACGTTTAAAAATGATGTTCCTCAGAGGAAGGGATTTTCATATTTCTCCCTCTACAGTGCATACTATCATCAAACGATCCACACATTCACAAATACCGCTTAAAACTTTACTGTGCAAAAAAGGAGCCTCATGCTAACCATGTCCAGAAGCTTCGCCCACTTCTCTGGGCTTGGAGGCAGCTAGGATGGACCGTCACCCAGTGGAAACGGGGATTGTGCTCGGACCGATCAGTATTACAGATCTTTTGGACGAAATTTTGGAAGAAATGGACGCTGTGTGCTCCGGACCAAAGATGAAAAAGGAGCATCCAACCTGTCATAAGCAACAAGTCAAAAAGCCAGAGTCTGTCGTGGTGGTACGGGGTCGGGCCTGGACCCTTGGTAAAGATCATTTACACTTCTGTAATGCAGCATTAATGCAGAAAATTACACTGAGATTTTAGAGGAACATAAGCTGCCTTAAGGACGTCCTCTTTTCCAGGGACAGCCATGCATTTTTAATAAGAGAATGCAAAACCACATGCTGCACACATTACAAAGGCATGGCTGCAGAAGAAGAGGGTACGGGTACTGGACTGGCCCGTCTGCAGTCCTTACCTGTCCCTAATAGAGAACGTGTGGAGAATTTTTGGAATGAGAAATGGAACAACGATGACCCCGTAATGTTGCACATGTTAACGCGAAACCACTTGGTATCATCCGAACCAAAACATTAGTGGTAAGTGCTTTACAGTCCCAACTTTTCTGGAGTGTGCTGCAGGAAAGAATTGCGAGTCCGGATGTTTATTAACAAATGAAATGATGTTGACCAGAAGAAACATGAAATAGCTCAGGTTCGTACGGTCTGCAATGAAATGAAGGTCATAATAAGCGTGAATGCATTTTCCATACTGTCCCACCTTCTTTCGATTTGGGGATGTTAAACGGGCGGCTAGTTTCCCTGGTGAAGTTTCCGTGGCTCATCAGTACGTAGAGAATCATACACGGAAAGTCGTTTGGCAATCAGGTGAGCAACACTCGAAGGAAAAAATACGAGGTCAAAGACGGGACAAGGCACAATGTGGGAAGCACGAGGGAACGAGAGCACTCCTGGGATTGTTTTCTCGTTTGTATGTGATCATCTGAAACTCATCATGGATAATAACAGCACAAAGAACGAATACAAAAGAGACATTGTACAGAAAGCGTTATGTCGATTTATAACGAGTCATCCGAACCGCATTCAAATAATGTGAATTCATAACGAGACACATAAACTGTATGTCATACACCCTCATTTTTTAGGATCATTATATTAAGTGCTGTATTTACCTTCGCCCTCTGAAGCACTGCTAATATGTCCTGTGTGGAATTTGATGATGGCAGATAAACAATTGTTCTTGATCTGCCAGGGAGCCCCTCTGGAGCCTCTGTGTGTAAATATCTCCGTAAGACATCCTGGAAAGTCCTTCATAGGGAAATCTCTGTTAAAATCATAGAAGTCCTGACGAGAAACATTTCTCAAGACGTCCCACCTATATCGAGCGCCAGTCTGCATCTCTCATACCAAATTAACTGCACTGCTCTCATAAATGAGGTGATATTTCTAAATAAATACGAAGAGGATCCCATAAGAACCGCTGGATAATCTGATCCTGTCCATGCCCCGTCCCTTTCAGTGTGTTTTGACCCTCTTGGGTGACCATACACCCTACTGAACACAATGTGGGGGCACCCTGGTCCAGTTTAACCTGCTCCTGTTCATGCTTGAGCTTGACGTGCTACACAATCACCGTAATATCAGAATCTAAGCGAACAACATTCTTTGATTTTCAAATCGCTTCCAGAAGATGAAATGCTTCCTTTTTGAATGGCTTCATATTCATATTTTGAAGCGTCGCCTCGTTTTTTGGAGCGGTGTAGCTGGGGTTTAAGGAAATGTTCATCTGTGCGTTGACGTCACTGGGAAATGTACCTGTTTTGATGTTTGCCACTTTCTTTGTCTTCATACTTTCCTTTTGAGCCAGGATCACGTCTGTAGTTGCTCACCTTGAGCATTGCTCTCTGTGTATCCGACTGAGGCTTGTGCTTTTGATCAAACTCCAGTTTGATTGCGCTTGAGCCAAAGAGCAGAGTGAGCCACAAGGTACGTGCTGTAAAACATGTGCCTAAGGCTGGGAGGGAGGACAGGGGGATGGAAACGGCCCGGCATGGTGACTCCACAGTTTGCATGCCGTCACTGAAATCAATGCGTTAGAAAAGACAGGGGGTATGTGTGGGAGTGAGAACCAAGGCCATGCTCCCCGCCCCCGTTCTTATAATAAACAAAGACAGAAAAGACAACAAATACAGCCAGGTGTCACTGATGCAGAGCCACAGAGCGCTGGAGACAGAATGTAAGAGTCGTTTGCCTAGTAAACAGTCTACGGCTATTCATCCCATCTCGCCTTTTGAATGGGAAAACAGCCAAGTAGAGCTCTCTGTAGTGTCCACTGGCGCGACACAAGACAGGAAATCCATATGAAAGAATGGGGGGCAGGGAGGTAGGAGCCACTATGGTGGCCTGACGGAAGCTATTGTTTTAGGTCAGAGACAGGCTAGTCACTAATCTGATGCCGAGTAGTGACCCCTGTTGCAAATGACTCTACAGTTCAACACTCACAACATCGTTCGCGGTGCATTTGAAACCAGTATATCTGTACGACTTCTGTCAGACTGATCCGACACCAGAGCTGGGAGGATTTTTACACCGGTCGAATCGCGTAACACTTTATGCAGGATGTACCCAGACTTTTGCCAGCCTGGTTTGAAAGAATTAAGATCCGAACTAAAGTATTAATTACGCTTTAGATTATGGAACGGGCGTGCTTCAAGTTTGCAGCAGAAGTGGACGAGGTACACAACGTCTTTACTTAAATCAACGTTACGTCGAGACGAGCTCTACGAGCTCTACCATCGGAGAGTTAAAAGTTAAAAGTACAGCATTACAGGCCTGCAATCCATTAAAAAAAAAAAAAGTGGGATGGGGGCAATTTGGGGCTAGTAACGAGGTAAAAAAATTCAATAGTGATGTGATTTCAAACAGGCGATTGCAATCATGATTCGGTACAAAAGAAGCATCCAGGAAAGGCTGAGGAGCAAAGATGGACCGAGGATCTCCGGGTTATGAGGAAATGTGTGTGAGAAAATGATTGAAATGTTCGACACAAGCGAAAGCTGTACCATCGGATTTTTACTCAAGTTAAAAGTACTAAAATACTTGCTCTAAGTATTAAATTATTGGGTCATTGCGGTATTACGATATTGCCACAACACTTACAATAGTTCCAAACTAACAAAAAAGGACTTCACTACTAAACGAACTCACAGGAGTGAGTCAATTTCTTTGGTTTAACACTCCTACCCAGTGGAGTTTCTGCACCACCGCCTCACAGCAAGAAGGTCCCGGGTTCAAATCCCAGGGCGGGGCGGCCTGGGTCCTTTCTGTGTGGAGTCTGCACGTCCTCCCCGTGTCTGCGTGGGTTTACTCCGGGTACTCCGGTTTCCTCCCACAGCCCAAAGACATATGTGTTAGGTTAATTGGTGTCTCTAAAGTGGCCCTTAGTGTGTGACTGGGTGCGCCCTATGATGGACTGGCGCCCCCTCTAGGGTTGTTCCTGCCCTTGCGCCCAGAGTTGCCGGCTGGGCCCGCGACCCCCGTGTGGATTAAGGGTAAGATAATGAATGAATGAAACAGTATATTAGAAACGTATATTACATACGGCTTCACATTAAACTCAGCATTTCTATTTGGTGGGGAAACCAAATATGTCTCGACTTCCTATAACAGAAACAATAATAAAGCACTAATTAAAGTTTTACCAGCGCTAACTCATGGATTTTGTGGGGCATTTAACATCAGATGTTTATATTAGCTCCGCTAATATCGTAAATGTTTTATATATATATAATAACGACATGATATAATTAGTAGTCCTATTCAGTCCGCCACGACTGAAACAAGCACAGAACGTTCCAACTTTCACATGTGAAACGATCATTTATTATTTTTACAATTTTATTTACAAATCTAATGTGAAAATATGTAGTACATTTCACAAGAGAATTTTTTTTTGATGATACATGAAGTTTTACACAGCTTATAAACACTAGCAGCAGCTGTTCCTTTAAACACTGAAGCTCATAAAAATAGTTATTTCAGTTTTTTTCAAGCTTTACACTCTACGCTTTTAATGTTAGCTGTTCGTGTAAAATGGCTTGACATTTATGACTGCAGCTTTCATGCATTTTAATCGAATGTCACTACATAATGTGAGTTTTTATTCAACTTTGCTGCTTCCATATAACTTTTTTGCATTTAGTGTTTATAGATTCATGGTTTGTACAAGGGATTGTGTGAGGAAAAAAAAAAATTAAAAAAAAAAAACACCAAATGTTCGCGTACGTAGTTTAAACCGATTGAAAATTCATGTGACATATTAATGCCGATGCTGTGTAAGATTTATAACCGAAATGTTTCCGATTCAGAAGGCAAACATGACACATTTAGATCTTTTTTATTATTATAAAATTCACTGATTTGCTGTGCTAACATTCAAACAGCTTTTTTTTTTTTTTTTTTTTTTTTAAAGCTTGCCATATTCGAGCAACTCGTTCAGTCAATAAAAATAAACCAAATAACAGAACATCAGTTCAAAAACAAAAAGCAAAACCAAAACCTCTAATCTGCAGTGGACAGTTGTTCGGAAACGCAGCGGAATTTAAAACGGTTTCAAATTTTTAAAAGTAGTTTTAAATACTTTTTCACAAAAAAAAAAAAACAAGGTGACCTCCATGGAAAATTGAATCTTTTTGTAATTATTTGAAAAAAAAAAAAAAAAAAACCCCAAAACACACAACCCTGTTACATTTAGAGCAAAAATAAAAAGTTTTAAAAATGTCTCTTTATAGTTTTAGAAAAGCTGCCCTTAGAAGTCATTAAAAAAAAAAAAAAGAAACAAAATTCAAAAAGCGAAAAGAAAAATAAGCCAAAACCCGCGACAGAAAACACTGCTCACAAACATTAATTTGATAATTTGATATTTAAATATCCCCTCATTTTTGTGAGCAGTGTACTTAAGTGTTACAAACATTTTAAACCTGTATTATAATTTAAAAAAAAAAAATTAATATTAGCATTTACTGAAACAAAACACTCATAACAGCTAATGCCATGAATTTATAATCCATAACAATAACCGCATAATAACCCACATCTTTTTTTTTTCTAAAAATAAATACATAAGTAATGAATTTATTCGCCTAACAGTTGGTTGAAACCCAGTCCATTTTATATACTTGAGCAAAATTTAGACCCTTAATTTTGAAAGCTTTTTGGATGGAATCAAGTCTTTCATAACAAAAGCCTTTAGGAAACACAGGCTCATTTAAAGCTTTCCAAAAATAAACAAGACTCCGTCTATTTTATGAATAATATTGATCGCAATATTAGCGTAACCTTCTAAGAAGGCATCGTAAAGAGAAATCAGTCCTAGCAGAACCGATTAACCAAAGCCAAAATAAAAAAAGGGTAAAAAAAAAAAGCCGTGGGGGAGCTACACAAATATTAGGCATTTTAAATGTTAAGGCTGATGAGTGAATTAGTGTATAACGTACACTAGACCTCCAGAATAAATGGTACATTCGGTGTTTATTCATTGCATGCAAGCTTCGATTCCAAAAATGTCGTTATTTAAAAAAAAAACCCCAGTGATTTACACGGTCATTCATTTTTGCTTCTATACAAAATAAAAGTCCTCTGTAAGAACACTATGGAGTCGTTCCCAAATGTATTATTTATATCGCTGAGGAACTGCTCGGTGATAAATCTGATAAACCAATCCCGTGTACACAGCCGGTAATTCCTCCATGCTCAGATCGATCTCGCTGAATCCGTGCTCCAGTCCGTACAGAAGCAGTTTGGCGACGCGGCTCGTGACGGGCGTGCATTCGCTCGTCTTGGCCAGCTCTGCCAGATCCGTCCAGGCGCAGCGTAAACACTCGCGCCTGCAGAAGTTGATGTCGTAGGTTAGAGGCGAAAGGCGGCAGATCAGATACATATCGGAATTGCCGAACGCCCCGGGATGGCAGTGCTGCTGGCGGATACTCAGGAGAGATCGGAATTCAGATCGGATTCCGGTTTCTTCGAAAACTTCGCGGACGGCAGCATCACCTGAGTTAGGAAAAAGAGATGGAGACCCAAATAGGGTGAAACCTCGGAATTCGACCTCGAGTGGTTCAAGCTCGGCTTTGTTTGAGGTCGGAACCCGATTCATTTCAGGTCGTTTGGCCACTTCATGGTTCTACTGTCAAAATTCAATGACAATTACAACTGTGAACTGACCATAAATTATTTCACATTTCCACTTCATGGTTCCCCTGTCAAATTTAACAGTACACCCCGTTTTGTCCCGGGACACCCCGGGGCTGGTTGAGACGTGTTCAGGTTTTATCGATATATATAAGTCAGAAGAAAACTCCCAAAACATTAAAAAAAGCAGACCAGTCGATGTCTGGATGGGCGGAATCGTTTGAATTTGGGGTTCCCCTCTATATAGTTCAAACTGCAGGACGTTTCTGTATTGTCCTGGCCGAGGTGGTGAGTTTCTGAGCATTTTCTGAACACACAGTTCCGCAAGCTCTATCATGAGCCAACATGACTGAATGGAGGCTCCTCCTACAAAGCCTGATTTGAGATTTGAAATGCTGCTCAGTCCAGAATCTCCCCACACCCTCCAGACTCCCAGATCTTCGCTTGCGGAGTCTCCTCCTCGCCTCGCACTATCAAAAAAAGACTCAAGGGAGACTGGACTGGCCATGTCAAAACCTTGATTCAAAGCCCACCGAACCTTTCCTGAACATACGTTTGGACTGGACTGTCTTGCTGGAACATCCAGCCACGAGTCAAGCGTTGCTCTTTGGTCCAAACTGCTTTAAAATCTGGGATTTCATCAAGTCCATGGCTCGTTACGAGCCTAACGAGGCCTTTGGAGGAAAAACAGACATCATTGCAGATCCTCCTGTTGGGAAACATCTTCAGTTTGGCTGTTTACTCTGATTGCAAAAAAGGAACGATGACTTGAACAGTTGGCTATTTAGGGTTAAAGTGGCTCCCTTTTATTTCCACTAAGCTGTAAACCACAGTGTGGCTCCTCTAAAGTAATCGAATCAAATTAAACCAGGCATTTCCCTTCCATGTCAAGATAAACTACTTTCCCCCAATGTCAAAGACCCGGAGTGCATTCTGACCTCAGTTTATACTAAAGCTGGAGGCAGGAAATCATTTATCGGTTGTGCATCCCATAATGTCGTGTAATTTAATAACGAGATAAGAAGCTACCCAAAAATCCAACATGCTCCGAGGCTCGCTGTCTGAAGCCATTTGAACATTTTGAGAGCTTCGGCACACACAAACACGGTTTTAAACACGAAGCAAGACAGTTATAGAAACATAAATACATAAACGTGTTCAAACGGTGAAAATGGACCAGCAATTCCTTACCGATATTTTCTCCTGGATTGGACAGGCCACCGGGGAACTTCCATAAATTCCTAATCTGAAAAAGATCAATCTATTAATGATTTGTGCTTTAAAAGGGAAAGTAAAGGAATGTGTACGATTCTTTCCGAACTTGCTATATGTTCCTCTTTTTACACGAAGAAATATGTACTTTTATTTTGTCTTTAAGACGTTCTACTGATGTCAATAAACGTGTTTTTCAAGTCGTATTTAACAAAAACGAACTGCTGCTAGTTCTAAGTTATAATTTAGTTCTTACTTGAGTAGTCGTGTTTAAAAGCAGTCTCTTTAATGCTTTTTGTATCCTCACAATAAGGAATTGTTTTTGTTTTTTAATGCCCGTGTTAAATTTACACGTTCTGATTTTGCCTTGTATGATTCAATAAAGAGTATTTTTGTGGGAAAAGTGTAGTAGCGTATTTTCGCCAGCGCTGTCAGTAATTCTCTATATACACAAGCAGGAAATCGACCTGTCCGAATGATCCAAATTATTATATATTCACATAATTATATACATGTAAAACAACTCCCATCCGCGATGTATAAACAGAGTGAAATTGTGGACACACACACACACACACACACACACACACACACACACACTATGGCTTATCAGTGGAAAAAAATGTCAAATACAGAAAGCTGGAAGAGACTGGAAAACACAACACACTTGCAGAGTGTAGAATGTTTGTGTGTCTGCCTATATCCTTAAATCGATGCTCTAAAATCAACAAGTAAAGCCATAATGTATTTACAATTCAACACAAACGCCAACACAATCCAAATACACCCATTCACAGACCCACAATTACAAAAATATACACACATAGACTTTAGACAGTCCGTGTATCCCAGAGGAGGCTGTTCGGCTTTGGAAAGTTGCAAGTTACATCATTGTTTTCCGTCATAGTTCTTCATCCTAAGTGTGATTCATCTGACACCCACGTACAGCACACACGCGCACTCGCGCACACACACACACGCGCACTCACACACGCGCACTCACACACACACACGCACTCACACGCACAAACCAAAAGCACCTAAAATTTAAAGATGCTTTGCTGGTGAATCATTTGTGTTTGTTTATGTCTGTTTGTGTGTGTGTGTGTTTGTGTGTGTGTTTGTGTTTGTGTGTTCTGGGGTTATTCTGTATCTCTGGCCGCTCATCAGCAACCTGCAATCAGTCACTGACCGAAGAGTTTAAAAGATAAAATAAGTGAACGATTTTTAAGAGCGAGAGAGAGAGAGAGAGAGAGAGAGAGAGAGAGAGAGAGAGAGAGAGAGAGAGAGAGAGAGAGAGAGAGAG
>JAUZST010009985.1:0-12668 GCA_034779995.1 Parotocinclus haroldoi | reverse complement strand
ATATTATTCTATATAGATGAACTGAATGGTTTAAAGCACTAATTTCAGTAGCACTATTAATGAATAAAATACAAGACATTAAAATTCATCATTAGGCTGCTAATCCTTCCTGATTCTTCCTCTCACTCTTTTTTAACTTTAATCCTCTTATGCCACCACCCACTTTTCGTCCTCTCTGTCCCTGTCCTTTTTCCTCCCACACACAGTGTCTTCTCCCATGCAATCCCTCTTTTCCTCTTACTCACATCATTAGTGAAAGGGTTTTATGTTCCAGTCAGTCCAGCTTTATTGAGTCTTTTGCTTTACTGTGCTATGATAGTTTATAGGAATGACATGTATAAGTGTGTTCCTGTACAATTGGAATATGCATCCTCCCCACACACACGCAGACTAACACTACAGAGGTGGAGTTCAACATGTACCAAGAAGTCAACAGATGGTGGTGACACCATTGCCTAGCAACCACTGATCAAACTCTCTGCACGCTGTAGTGTAAAAGTGCCCATATCAGCTCTGAATGCTGATTAACATCCTATTAGTGCTGATTGAAACACAAGGTTTACAAATGACAGAATAAACCACGAACCTGGCAATGTATGAGGATGGGAGGAAGATAAAGCACAGATTGAATGAAAGAAAGTCTTGAAATGACAAACTAAGTAAGCAGCATGAAGTCCCAATGGTAGGAGGAGGTATAGTTAATGAATACTCTAAATATAGACAGAATTATACTTTGTGTGTGTGTGTGTGTGTGTGTGTGTGTGTGTGTGTGTCTGTGTGTGTGTGTGTGTGTGTTTGTGATTAAATTTTAGCTTTCCCAGCTACCTTTAGCAGGTTGAGTGTATGTCAGTCTTATGATAGGGTACTTGTTAAAATTAAAACATCTGATATGTAATTCCTACTATAAATCACAACAGTGCATATAGAAAACCATAATGAAATCCTTGTTTTTTGTCACATTGCCATGGAAATGAAAATAATGTGTAATGTGTGTCCCACTACTCTATATTTACACATTATAACACTCATTGCCAAAATAAAAGGTGGACATGGACTGTTATAAATATGTGAAAAAACATGATAAGTGTGAAGGGTATGGAGCCACGAAAACCTTGCCAAGAATGGGTCATAGGATACTTAACAGAAGCTATGTATGGCTGTAAGACTGTATGGCTGAGATTAGTCATTCTGTGCAAGTGACAACAATCTCACAAACTTTACACAAACCTGGCCTGTATGGCTGAAAAGCAAGAAAGAAGCTTCTGAAACAGTGCAATGCTGAGTCAGGAAGTATGTCCTTTGTATAAAACGCTTGGAAAACTGTCATGCTGTGTGGAAAAAAGTTTTATGGTCAGCTGAAACCAAGAGTGAACAATTTGGCCTAAACTCCAGGCGGTATGTTTGGTGAAAACCCAACACAGCTAGCAAATGCATCCAAATTATTATGTAGAACTGCTAGACAGCTGAAAATGGGCAATAAACTTGGGCTATGGTAAACGGGTTAAACTTACAGCATGACAATGACTCTAAACACACTGATAAACAAATCAGTGGCTTAAGGATAGGAAGGTGAATGTACTTCAGTGGCCAAGTCCTGACCTAAATCCAGTAGAAAGTCTGTGAATTAAATTGAAGAGAGCAGTGTGTATTGCTGGTCAACCAGAAATTTGTCTGAACTTCAATTTTTCAATAAAGTAATATAAATATATTGTTGGTGTGGGTATTGATTTCAGGCTGTAAGACAAAACAATGACTATTTAGGTTATGGAGGTTTTGTATAGACACCGTATCTGTATAATTGATTCAGATACTGGCTGTACTAAGCATGGGCCTCAACGGGATAACATTCATCGTTTGCCCAGATCTGATATTGGCTTTGCTTAGCTTATTTACATCCCTGTTAGCCTCATGCAATCATTCAAATTAGTCTCAGTTTCACACTCAAATTGAAGTTGCAGTTTAAGGCTGCTATTCAGGGAGCAGTGCTAACAAACATCACAGATGTGAATGGAGAACATAACAATTTGTGTCTAATTTGACCTAATTTGTTTAGTAAGTATAAGAATCAGTACATCCTGAAATCTTTATGTATAACATAATCCTGCTTTGTTTCTAAGCATGAGTAGTTACTATAATGTATACATAACAAGTATATAATCATTTTCCTTTGTTATGCTTAACCATTTTTTAGAACGTGGCTAAATCTTAAATAGTGTTGTTTATAGGTACTACTGCAACAGCTATTGTGAGCTATGTCAATATGTGCAGTTTAAAACCATTTTTCTCAGTTATAGTTTGTAAAAAAAACAGCTGAAAAAATGCCACGCTTTTGTTGCATTATACAATGTAAGAGTTCGTTTAACAACAAAATAAGGAAGCATAATACATTACACTCTGCGTTTTATACTGAATATGCTTTAATAGTGACAATGTCTTCCACCAATAAAGGTCCACAACAAGTGAGTTGTTGCCATGCAAAATGTTACAATTCAGCACACTGCCTTAACAACCACCCAAAATCAGAAAACATTTGGAAATACATATAAAAAAACAGTTTTTTTGCATTCAATTAGACATCAGATGGTATAAAGATAAGATATTTAATGGTTTGTCTGACCAACTTTATTTTATTTGTTAATAAAAATCCACTTCTGCAGTTCTGACCTGCAATATCTTCCTAATAATAACTAATCATAAATTAATAAAAGTAAATAATGAAGTGATTTCAAACAGGTAATATCTACAGGTGATTAAATCACGATTTGATACAAAAGCTGCACGAAAGTCTGAATCTTTTATTTTTATTTTATTTTTTTTAAATTTATTTTAGCACAATACCTTAGCATAAAATGTAAAAAAGTGAAAGGATTTTCAAATGAGTTGTATTTCAGTTTGAAAACATAGACTGACGTGATCTTAGGTGAACGTCAGATCAAAATTGGTGTGACGTATGGATCTACATAGAACCTTGTGATTTGTTGAAGGGCAATTTTCCATTATGTAACGTATTATAACTTAGTAGCCATTTAACCCTTCACAAGCATCTGTCTATTTATAAAGAAGCTTGTGCAAGCTTCATGGTCACTTCAAGATAGAGAGATTTTCATTACATCTTTTCCACAGTCATTTTATTACCAGATGCCCTGATCAAGATCACTTCACAATGCGCAAAAAGATTAGAACAAAACATAATATAGGATGAATTAATACAGTTTATGGTTCAATCAGGATGAGAATCTTCTGTGTTACATATTGAAAATGGCAACATACATATAGATGACACAAAAACAGGACTAACTATACACATTTATACAAACACCAAGTTCTGTTGGCCAATAATTTAATAATGCTGTATGTTTAACGTAGAAGGAAGAGATTTTTAATATTTACCTACATAGAAGGTAATAAAGTGGAATCTGCAATCGGTTAGACTTGAGTTAGTAGTGAGTAAGTGTGTAAATTTAAATAAAAAAACAGGATACAAAATATTAACCTGTATCTGGCTTGCGGCTATTGTTGCCGATGCAAAATCCTGCATGGGGGCAAAGGAGTTATGAGCTTACTTTGAAAGAAATTTTCTTAATGAAGTGTGATACTTCACATAATGATGGGCAATATATGAACACAACTCACACCACTACCCCAACCATTTACTTTTGTCTATCTGACTTTTTCAAACATCATGGGGGCAAGGGAGTTGTGAAATTACTTTAAACAAACTTTTCAAAATAAAGTGAGATGCTTCACAGAGTGAAGGGCAATATATGCACACAACCACCACCCCAACCCAAACCATTTACTTTTGTCTATCTGACTTTTTCAAACAAAACAGTATTTATAGAGGCATCAGTGTCAGCTGATAACCACATCCCCAGGAGAAAGTGATTTTGTGGTCTTTGACATTTAATCCACAAAAAGAAGTCTGTGAGTGTGTGTGAGAGTGTGTATATGTATTTGTATTGTGACCGGTGAGGAAAATCCTTTCTTTACCTAATTTTGTGGAACAAAGTTTTAAATGGCAGCATTCTTTGAATGGAGACGCCCCATAGCAGCATCAGACACTGTGAGATCATGTGAAATCAGTCTAGTGTACATTAAAGAATATGATGTCATTCATGAGTTATCCCATGGCTCACACATAGACCGAACAGTAGCACAGGTATCTGGTGAGATTCTTGAGACTTTTCTAAAAGTTAGACACTGTGCTTCATGAAGTTTCCAAAATGTGCACAAGCACTTCCGCTGGCAGTTTACATAGTGATGCTTACACTGTATTCCACCTATTGGTCAAGAACCTGTACCTTAACCAGCCAATTAAAATACTCAATAAGATTTAAAGGTGCAATCAAGACAGATTTTTTAACAGGACCTCTAACATCTGGAACAGAATAAGCTCTCTGACAGCTTCAGTGTTACTGGAATCTAATCAAAGAGGTCATTCTGGCACTGTTGGAAGAATTAACTCAAGTGAACTGTTTAAACAGATTACATCACATGTGATTCATACTTTAGGCAATGGGCACTGTCTAAAAGCAGCTTTACATATATATATAGACCCGAAGACCTAAATGAGGAACATTGACAGTGACAACAGTGACAAGGAAAAACTCCCTAAATGTTATAGAGAATAAATATTTAGAGACCAAAGTGAAAAAGAGACCCAACCTCTTTGAGCAGTCTTGATGATATACTGTATGTAAGAATTACAATAACTTACTAGTTAATAAATTTATTGTAATAGTTCAAAAAACAGAAAAACATAACTAGAAAAAAAATGAAAAATAAAAAATATATAATAATATATAAAATATATGTATAACAATATATAGACTGTGAAATTTAAGAAAATGCAATATTATGAAGTGCATAATAAAAGAGAGAATATAAAAACTAAGAGTATAAAATAATAGTATATAACTTAAAATATTAAATATGATAACTTTAGTGCATTGTTTAATCCAGAACGTAGTCTTGTGTCCTTAGTGGAAAACTTTCACTTGTTGCTGTTCCGTCTTGGAATTATATTGTTTTCGATTCAAATAAATGAGATTATTTAACTTTTTTTCTTTTACAAAGAGAGTGTGTTTTAAGTCGTAATTGAAGTTGTCTGACAAAAACTGTAGTGATGCATAATTACATGAAACTAATAGCTTAACCATACTATACCAGTAGTGTTGTGTCCTCTGACTTAGAATGTAGATTCACATTTATGGCCAGCTGCTTTGTGACATTACCTAAACAGTGTAATCACTACATGTAATCAAATTAAATTATAACAACCAGTGCACCGTGTTTAACATGTTTCATATTTTAGTTTGGAATAAATTAGTACTACGTGTTGTTGGTGACTCACTGCTAAAAATTAGGAATGCTTTTGTTATAGATAGGGTATTGTATTTGTCTTTAAACTAATATTCCCTTTTTCCCTTAGGCAGTGTGCTGGAAGGAAAAGTGATAGCTTTGCTGTGGAAATACGTAAAGATGAGTTATTGTTTTTTCAGCGTCTTTTGGAAGGTAGAGTGTGTATTAAGAAGTTATGGATAGCGCCAGATTGTAATAATGCTCAATGTCACATAAAACAGACTTTAACAAGCAGTGACAGGTGCATCGGTTTCCTTGTGTGTGGGTGAGGGACATCAGTGCATGAAATACTGGCACAATCAGAACATAAATATACCCACTAAAGCAGAGACATACATTAAATTTCAGGATGTATTGCTCTAATAATAGCTCTTTAACTCTCATTTAAAAAATTAGTAACAAATACAATATATATTCTTGAATAAAATATTTATTCTGCACACAGCATATCTGTTCATAATAAATCTTTTATTGCTTTTAAGATTAGCACCAGCAGATACATGTGTACATAACTGAGTTAAACACATTGCAATTTTCAAATT
Organism: Parotocinclus haroldoi; assembly: GCA_034779995.1. Taxonomy (NCBI): domain Eukaryota; kingdom Metazoa; phylum Chordata; class Actinopteri; order Siluriformes; family Loricariidae; genus Parotocinclus; species Parotocinclus haroldoi. Next base: position 6,765 of record JAUZST010009985.1, on the reverse strand, counting down.
ATTTCAATGCAATATCCGGTTACTGTGGAGAACAATCTTTTTTATGGCTCCGGTTTGTTATTTGAGCATGTGTTTTTTGGAAAGCACTAAAATAAGTCAATAGTTAATTTCAATGTCATATTGCTTAAAAGCAAACAAAATCATAGGCACACAAAAAGCACTTTGTCAATATGAATTTCCCAGGGCTAACTATGATGGACAATATTGTACCGTTAACCTTTGTAAGGTGACTTTCTGGTTATTATTTAATTTTCATGCAGCACGTGGCTCGATGTATAACTCATCAGGTAGTTATGTTTCAGACAGATAATGATTTACAGGTGTGGTCTAATTAGACACTGGATCATGCCACAAAAGGGCTTAGTCCACTGCCCTATAAAAAGGCTCTCAGAGTCTGCCTTTGGGTAGTGTGCCTCTTGGTGAGAGATCACTGACTGCGAGATATGCATCTATGAGGTAATTTTACCCAGTTCACAGACTTTGAATAGAGGTACATCACTGGACTGAGAGAGGACGGTTGTTGGTTGCCAGCAATATAGGCTGTCATGATCCAAGGAGGTGTTGGGAGCAGTGGTTCCATGAGGGCTTGCACCCATGGCCAACAGGCTCCAGACAGCCAAGAACAGACTACCAATAGAGGGGATTGTTTGATCCAGGGGCAAATAATCAAAGCAGCTCCCACAGTTTCATTGTCCACCATCCAGTTACAGGTGGCACTTTCACTACACACCCCTGTTTCTGCGTGGACCATTTCTGGGTGCTTAGCAAAAGATTTTTTTGTTGCAGTGCCCATTACGTGTCCTGCCATTGACAGCCAGGCACTGTCACCTTCATTTGCAGTGGTGTTCTGGATTGGGACTGCATTGTCTTTAGTGGCAAATCCAGGTTCTGCTTGGGATACGACAATGGTTGGGTTTGAGTACAAAAACCCTGTGGTTAGCACTTTAATCCTGCTTTTATTGTGAAGCGACACACTGCTCTAACTGCTGATGTGATGACTTGGAGAGGCATCATCTTCGACGGTAGGTCACCTCTGGGATATAAGGGACACTAATAACTCAGATATGTGTCAGACAACTTGCCACCACACCGCCTTTTGTGACAGGGCTTCCAACTTCCAGGATTTTCCAAAATTTCCTTGGCCTGCACATTTGCCAGATTTATTGCCAATCAAGCATTTATGGGACCAGCTGGGATTCCACTTTAGGAACACTATGAGCGTGGAGAATCCACAGGCCCAGCTATGGGCAAACATAGAGGCATGTATAGCAGTGTCTAGCATGCCTAGCACTTCTCACCAGGAGAAACAGTATCTCAAAGCTTTTTTATAGAGCAGCAGTGGAGCAGTTTTAGGCCCTCTTATGGCAAGACCCAGTGCTTTATTTTATGTCAATGAGTGTATTAGGATTTAGATTCAAAAGTGTTTAGTCTTCAAAAATAGCAGTGTTTTAGTGCCACATAAAGCATACTGTATAGTAACACAATATGAGTTTTTTAAAGAAATGGAACTGATTTTCACTGATCTGTAACTGAATGACATCACTCTGTGTATTTCAGGTATGTTTGGCATTTGTGAGGGCAGGGAATCTATGCTGGCTCCCTCTGTCTCCTTCAATTTTTCTCATAATAACATTACTTGAGAACAGTGTAGCTCAGTGGGGAAGTGTTATTGGATTACCTAAAGCAATGATAGGGTCCTTAATCATCATAGAAATACCTGGGAAAAGGAGATTTGTGTGCATGTGTGTTTGTGGGTAAGGGGGTTTGCAGAAAATGTAACTTTTGATTTGAAATTTAAAAATTATAATCCAAATATAATTAATGAAAATCAAATTAATGATAAAGTCATGGAATTCGGGTGCCGAGATTAGGGTTAGGTGTAGATGTATACAACCCCAAGACAGAAGTTGGGACATTATAAAAACTGCATTAATAACACACACACACACACACACACACTCACACACACACACTAATTCCTGCATTTCAGGCCTGCAACACATTCCAAAAAAAGCTGGGAACTAATGTCCAGAACTCTGGGCTCTGAGATATCTAGGATGAACCATCACACAGTGGAAACATGTATTGTTATTCTTATGTCAAAAATGGACACTGTGTACTCTGAACCCAATATGAAAAGGACCATCCTAACTATTATCAGCAAGTCCAAAAGCCAGGTTCTGTCATGTTATGGGGTTGTGTCAGTGCCATGGCAAAATTCATTTACACTTTTGTGATGGCAGCATTAATTCAGTACATTTAGAGCTTTCCTTCAAGACGACACCTTTTCCAGTGTTGTCCATGCTTTTTTCCACAAGAGAATGCAAAACCACATGCTGCACACATTGCAAAAGCATGACTGTGAAATAAGAAGGTACAGGTACAGGACTGACCTGACTCGTCCTCATTGTTTCCAGAAAGAATGGGACAAAATAATACTTGAAACAATTGCTTGGTATGCTCTGCTAAAACATCTGTTAAGTGTGGTGAAAATTAATAGAAACATTGCAAAGTGGTAAATGCTTTACGGTCACAACTTGTTTTTTTATGTTGCAGGTCTGAAATGTAGGAATGAATGCTTATTAGCAAATTAAATCAAGTAAACCAGACAAATATCTCAGGTATCTCATTATCTCAAGTGAACTTTAGGAGAAATGTCTAAGACAATACAGGTGACTGTTTATATTACTGAGTGTCTTAACTTTACAAACCTTGTAACTGTATAAAAGCATGTCAACCTGGATGAGAGTGCCACACAGTGACTGTTCAGTAGGGTGAATGATGACCCAAGACTGCCAAAACACACTGGCAGTGTGATGGGGCATGGACAGGATCAGATTGTCCAGCCATTCTTGTCTGATCATTTTGAAATATCCCCTCATTTTTGCGAGCAGCGCATTTGCTTCACCATTCTCTCTTAGGAATTTCTCATGCATACAAGACAAATCAATTTTTGTAAGGAAACCATTGAGATCATTTAAAAATATTAATGCAAAGTGGTAGTTCATCCAAGCTAATATGCATACTAATTTCCCAAATAATTTTGGTTGATAAAATTACAGTCGAACACCTGAATAGTCAAATAAGAAGGATCTAATGGAAACAGGACAACAGGGCCATTAGTTAGCATCTTCTTAATCTAACATGCTGTCATTCTGTAATGAATCTGTGCCACAGTCACTATGTACATGACAGACGGTGACAGACAGTATGCATAAATCAATACTCAACCACTTTTTACACATATTGGATTTTTTCCAGCTCAATATTTTTGTTCCAGGAAACATGTATTGGAAATGGAGCAATCTAGTCAAATGATTTAGAGTCAGGATGGTCAATTGACCAAGGAAGCCTACAATGGTTATGATAAGCGAGAGGACCTACTGGGATCAGTATGATTACAATATAGGATTTGTTTAGAAAACATAGTTTTACATCGATTTCATATTCAACCTAATTTTTACATATTTTTTGTTCATTTCTATTTCGATCTCATTTCTTTTAAGATATTTCAGATTTAAGTAACATTGGAAAAGTTTAGAAAGTTATATATAAATATGTATTGTGACATTACAGTAAGAACATTTATGTACAGAATATACTTTTTTTTCCAGAAAACTTTTTGTTTGTCTTTAAACTTACTTACTACTTACAAAAGTACCTAAGGGCCAGCCTCCATTATTAAATGCACTATTATTCATAAATTATTCAAAATGTTGTATACAAAAAAAAAATAAAACCTGCAAAAATATTAATCTATTTTAAGAACTTCATTTCATAGGCTTCTGTGTAATTGTGGCTACCAATAATTAAATAAAGAATGTATTTTTAGTCTATGCTTTATGCGAATATTTTAGTTTAGTTTAATCAAACTAATTTTATAGCTTTGGGTATTATAAACAAAACCCTAAATGGGACCAGTTAATTCATACGTTTTATCTTAATACTATTTTTCTTTGCTTGATTCAACTTTGCTGTCCTTGAGAAAAAAAAAGAGAAAAAGAGTGGGAATTGAAAGAGTAATAAATTGTTCCCATGGAAACTGTTCAACTCACAGCAAAAAAAGATGGACTTACACATGAAATGTTTTGTAAGACACTAACCATCCAATAAAATACTCTGAAAAGACTTAACACTGATACCCTCTAACATCTAAAGAAAAGTTTTTAGTCACAAATTATAATTTTGTGTTTGTGTTTAAAATTTTGCAATTGCTTGATTTGTTTTTAGTTTGAACCTGGCATTACACAGAAGATGTGCTTTAACTTCTAATTACAAATATTTAAACAGAACTGGGTGTCAAGGCCAGCTTTAATGTTTAATAAGCAAATCAGGGATTTGGTACTGAATGAGTGATCTTGAGCTAAAATGAGCAAACCATTGTAGATCACAGGACACCGTACAACGCGTGCAGGAAATGTTCCTACATTACGGTATCTTCAGCGTGAAAATGGCAACAAATAGACTGGAATGAAAGAAATCTGAAAGAGGATGGGCCACTATTGAGTCCTCTCAAGGTTTCTTCCTTTATTTCTGAGTCTTAGGGAGTTTTTTGCCTTGCGTACTGTGCCTCCGGCTAGACACCGGCTCTCGCGCGACACTGTAAAAGGATTAAGCTGATAAGAGAGTGAGTGAGTGAGAAAATTTATTATTATCAATACAACCAATGACAAATGTCATATGCCATGAAAAATAGCTATTAAACCTAGGAATTTTCAGAATATTGCTATATCTCTTGTGTGCAAAATTTAATTTGACTGTGGCTCAAATAATATTCTTTCAAGTCCAAATGTTTTTTTCTGGATATAAAGAGTGTATTAGGTTGAAATGCCATAGCATGCACATTCCATATTTGTACATCTGCAATACAGGCATGTCATTACTTTAAATAATTATTAGTATAATTTACTGTTTGTAATATAAGTCTGTTTGGTAGACTCTTGTAAGAAAACATCAATATCTTATCTCCATTTTATCCCCATTCCTAACATGACCTGACCTCATGGAAAATTCATATTAACTCTGTGAGATAAAACCACCTTGTTTTTATCCCTGCATGTTATGTTGTAATCTGGTCTCTTTTAGATGTGTGCCTTTATGGAAAATCCCAAAAAACGGATGCTATGTCATCAGACACTAGTGATTTTGAGCTGAGTCTACAAAGCATATGTGTAAATGCACAATAAAATAAAGAATGAATCACAACCTTTCTCCTTGTGTCACAGTGAATGAACCCTAGTTGCTGTTAAGCTTAGTTGATCTATGTGTAGTGATATCACACAGAGCATTGTTGTGTCAGTTCTCCCTGAACAGCGCTTTATACGCCATTGACCAATTAGCCTCCTGTGAGCAGAACAATCCCCACACACACACGCTACAAATATACTCACACATCAGGTAATTAGCTTGGGTTGAAAGGTGGAAATGGTATGACCCTGCATTATCTCCTCAACACACACACACACACACACACACACACGCACACTTTTTGTTCAGCTACCACAACCACACATTAGCATTAGTGGCGAAATTGGTAAATGCTATTTGGAATGTGTTGCAGGCTGAAATGGAATAAATATACTATATATTAACAAACAAAATAAAGTTGACCAGACAAAGCATGAAATGTTTTGGGTTCATACTGTCTACAGTGAATAAAAGTTGATGTCTACCTCTTGTTATTACTTGCTATAGTTGCTTATTTAAAGGCCAGACTTCCTGGACAGTTCTAAAGGTCAGGAAAGAAAATCTGCTGAGAGATTAGCAGTTGTGACTATCACAATTAACCTGACTCCCCCTGTAGTATGCATATACTGCTCTTTCCAAACCCAGTGTTGGCTATACAATACTTTCTGAATAAGATATTCTAGTTTAAGTGATTACTATTAAACTATAACTAACCCTTTCTGCTCTGAAGCGGAAAATTAAGAGCTGACAATGCCAGTAAAATACGTCACACACAAACAGAAAGTACAATGTAAATATTAGATATTTTAACTGTGCAGAAATTTCCCCTGTCCTGGCTAACTTTCTAGTACTTGTTACAGTAATCATTCACTGAATCAGCACTTAACTGGACGAAACAGCATGACATCTTTTGACTATTACTATTACTTGGTAATAGATTTAATCAATAATAAATACGCCAATTTATTGATCATTTAGTGTTCTGATAATTCATACATTATCTTCCGCTTAAGCCACATGGGATCACAGGCTAGCCGGTGCCCACCCAGCAACTCTGGGCACAAGGGCAGAAACAACCCTAGACTGGGTGCCAATCAGTTGTAGGGCACACACACACACACACACACACAGTCAAACACTAAGGGTCACTTTTAGAGACAACAATTAACATAAAACGCAGGTCTTTGGACTGTGGGAGGAAGCCGGAGTTCCTGGAGTAAACCCATGTAGACACAGGAAGGACATGCAGACTCCACATTGAAAGGACCCAGGTCGTTCCACCCTGGGACTGAACCCGGGACCTTCTTGCTATGAAGCAGTGGTGCTACCCACCGAGCCACCCGTTCTAATAATGTCTATAATTAATGTATTTAATTTTAGTAATGGAGAGTAATCAAACCATCCTGTAATCTTGGGACGGTATCTGGAAATTAACCCAGATTTACTGGGAACAAGCAGAGGTTCACCTTGCTCAGGGCACTAGTACGTCACAGTGCTCTGTATTTGAACCCACACTAGCAGGAACTGCCATGTGTAGCAGCAGCTGGCTCTACCCAATGATTCACTGGTAATATAAAG
>JAUZST010009984.1:0-12669 GCA_034779995.1 Parotocinclus haroldoi | reverse complement strand
ATATAATATATGAGTCTGCATCACACACACACACACACACACACACACACACACACACACACTTCCAGCAGTGCTGTCGAGAAGAGTGATAAGCCGGGATCTCCTGTAATTGCATGCATATATTCTGAACGTTTACATGGAAACGAGAGTCGGGTCTGCACTGTGCTTTACATGACTGGAGATCAGGTAGCACATCCCTGCATTTATTACCAATAATCTGGATCTATTCTCCTACTCCTACTGTATATGTGATCTATATATATATATATACATGTGTGTGTGTGTGTGTGTGTGTGTGTGTGTGTATGAGATCTGAATCTTCTTAAGCTTTGGACTCAAGCGAAACGGCCGATAAAAGCCACGAGTTTAGGTTCGTAGCACACGAGTGTCATTACAAACATCACATTAGACTGGGTTTCTAAAACAGGAATAAACTGATTTTATAGTGTACGTGTGTCGTGTGCAATGAGCAGGTTTAGCAGATTACTTTAAATCGTACCAAAGCTTGAGCTGCACACTAACCATCCGATTCCACTCGTTCTGCCTTTTTTTTTTTTAAAGCATGGAGCCTCAGTTCTTTTTTTTTATAATAAACGTTATTTCTATAATTAAAAGCTCATGTTTAATGCTGTGTCAAACCTGGGAGTTTTAGTAGGAGGTTATTTTAGTACAAAGCGATATTGCTAAGTCTGAAATCAGGACCTCATTTGGGACCGGACTAACCCTAACCCTAACCCTTAGAGACTCAGGACTCAATTCTGACTCTAATCTTAGAGACTCAGGACTCAATTCTGACTCTAATCTTAGAGACTCAGGACTCAATTCTGACTCTAGCACTAGAGACTCAGGACTCAATTCGGACTCTAACAATAGAGACTCAGGACTCAATTCGGACTCTAATCTTAGAGACTCAGGACTCAATTCGGACTCTAACAATAGAGACTCAGGACTTAATTCTGACTCTAGCACTAGAGACTCAGGACTCAATTCGGACTCTAATCTTAGAGACTCAGGACTCAATTCGGACTCTAATCTTAGAGACTCAGGACTTAATTCTGACTCTAGCACTAGAGACTCACGATTCAGTCTGAACACTCGCAGTTGAGTTGAGGCTCTAGTGTGAGAGTCCAAGCTCCAGAGACGCAACACACACTTGCACGCTAGAGACCAAAGTCTCAATTCGGACTCTCACTCTAGTGACTCGCGGCTTGACATGGACCAGAGACTCACGACTCGAGGCTCAACTTGTCCGTGCACACCAGAGACTTGAATCCATCTTACACGCTAGAGAGTTGAGACTCGGTCCGGACTCTCGTCATCCTTAATGTCTCCTCATGATATTAGTAAGAGTTGTCATTGACCTGTCTCTATGGCACAAGTCCACCCGAGCCATTTGGCCATAACTGAGCAGGCCTCGTTACAGACGCCCAGGCCCTCTGGCTGATGGTGGTACTTTGTGGTACAACACACCGTGGCTTGTTGTTTTCAAACTGAGAGGCCAATCTGCGTTTCCAACAGCCAAACAAACTGCCGGGTCCCGAGCCAGTCCCAGAATGACTGGCTACGAGCTGTTAAAATGCATACATGAATAACACGCTATTGGATTTCCAGGTTCAATAACTGCCTCCAGTTCCAGTCTGTCTGGAGTCTGGCATGTTCTACCCCCTGCCCAAATCCATGCTAGCCTTAAGATGTTGTGTGAAACGTGTCCCATCTCTCCCCGAGCATTTTAACGATAGCGCTTAGCGAAGATGGATGAAGGAAAACAGATTAATACGTCATTACTCATTTATTCTGCCCCACTGGAACAAACATGGAGCAATTAATTACTGCAAGGACACCAGATATCAATCAGGCTTAATTGGATGGTAAACGACCACGAGAATGCAGCTTTTGCAGTAGGGATGACAGCCTGCAAATACAAAATCTGCTTCAGCTGTATTAGTTCCAGAAACCCAGACAGAATAAGAGAACGTAAGCTTCCGAGCAGGGTCATCGTGACATTTTAAATTCTCGGGTACAGACCAGTCTCTGTCTTTACTTTCAGCGCGGCGGTGAGAAGAGGCTTTTGTGGAATCGGTTATTGGAACTGGAATTTGTTTTTAAGTGATCTCGCGGTTAAAAAGTTCTTCCAGATCTTCCAGTGGCTCTGTGTAAAGATAACATTATTACTATTGTTATTATGTTTATTATTACGTCCATCATCGAGCCTATAAAGAGCACCGTGTTAAAGCTAATCCTCCAACCGAACCTCGGCTTAATCCTGGTGCCGAACAAATCGCACAAGATGAGTAGGATGATTAACGTGTTATGGGTGACGTTTCAGGTGGGCGTCCATTTTCTTGGCTGGAGATGCGTCCTCTTGCTTCACACTCTCTCTTGTCTGTTCTTGGGTGTTGCTCCCTTAACACCAGCTGTCATCGTGTTTGTCACAGAAAAGCTTTTGTTAGTTGAGAATAGATCGGGACGGGCAAACACGTGCTCAATATAAATGGGTACATGTTAAATTGACACAAGGAGAACATGCCAATCCACACAGACCAGAGGGGAGGGCAAAACTTAACTTGAACTTGAATGGCAGACTTACACTAGATACGCTGCTCGGACTCTCGCACCACAGACTCGGCTCGGGCTCTCGCACCACAGACTCGGCTCGGGCTCTCGCACCACAGACTCGGCTCGGACTCTCGCACCAGAGACTCGGCTCGGGCTCTCGCGCCACAGACTCGGCTCGGACTCTCGCACCAGAGACTTGGCTCAGACTCTCGACTCTCGCACCACAGACTCGGCTCGGACTCTCGCACCAGAGACTCGGCTCGCGCTCTCGCACCAGAGACTCTGTTCGGACTCTTGCACCAGAGACTCGGCTCGCGCTCTCGCACCAGAGACTCTGTTCGGACTCTTGCACCAGAGACTCTGTTCGGACTCTTGCACCAGAGACTCGGCTCGGACTCTCGCACCAGAGACTCTGCTCTCTACAGTAGAGACTCAAAGCCCAGAGTGGACTGAAAGTCTAAGTCAAGTTTTAAGTTTTGAGTAGTTAGTGTGTGTGCGCGTGTGTGTGCGCGCGCGTGTGTGCGCGCGCGTGTGTGTGCGCGTGCGCGCGCGTGTGTGTGTGTGCGCGCGCGCGTGTGTGTGTGTGTGCGCGCGCGTGTGTGTGTGTGTGTGTGTGTGCGTGTGTGTGCGTGTGTGTGTGTGTGCGTGTGTGTGCGCGTGTGCGCGGATCTTGAAGCCCGACTGTGAGGTCAGGCACTAATGTTTGAAAGCAAGCTGACTCACTGCTGGCATCGTGGTTTATCTGAGTTCAGGTGAAGGATTAGCGAAGTTCTCCATCAGATTTGGCAAACCCTTTAGTGCATAAGGAAGGGGACGTGACCTGTTGGAGGTGGAAACCCGCAGGAGCGTCGTGCTGACGTACAGAGCGACTGAGCTGCTCGCTAAGACCCCACTGCTGGACAAGTGGCGTCTCGCCGTTGCCTTTACGCAAAGCAGAGCTTCACTTCTCGGCCTTGCAAACGGAGACGTGCGAAGGATTCACACACTTTTTCTCTCCCCACACACTCCGCTTTCTGCACTGACCTTCAGTTTCAGCATACGCCCCTCTCTTTCTCTCCCTGACATGCACCAGCACTTCGAATCTCTCATCTCTTAGACTGTGTGCCGAGGTGTGTGTGTGTGTGTGTGTGTGTGTGTGTGTGTGTGTGTGGGATGGGGGGGGGTTTGTGTGGAGGTGGTGTGGGTTCCTCTCAGCAGGGGAGAGAAACATGGATAGAGGGAGAAATGCTGTGGAGGGTGCAGAAGATTGACAGAGTGAGAGCACGGCACAATATAAGGTAGAGAGATGTCTGACTGACATCACCAAGATGAGCTGTGTGTGTCTGTGTGTGTGTGTGTGTGTGTGTGTGTGCGTGCGCGCATGTGTGCGAGCAAGAGATAGAGGACTTAATCCATGGAGAATTCACTCAGGCATTTCAGTATTTTCCATTGTTACATTTTTTGGTCTTTACTGCCACAGCCCACATCCTCTCTTTTGTATTTTTCCTCTTTTAACGTCTCAGCGCTACAATGTTTGCCCTTGAAAGCAGGTCTTTCTGGTCTGGTATCTTCTGCTATCCGTCACAGATGTCTTTCTCTTTCCTTTCCTCACATCAACGAGGTGGCAAATTGCCGTGGTTTCATCAGGTACGTGGTACTGTGCAAAAGTCTTAGGCCACCCGTGGATTTCACAAATGCTTCAATGACCATATCGAATTGTTTAGCATCCTCCTTATTAGAATACCGCCCGGTCACGTGTAGCGTGCACATTCGAAAACCGATTCCATAGGTTACGGTGGCAAGTGTGACCTCCCCTTACACTTACCCTTCATCAGTCAGAAGCAAGAAGCTTGGTCAGAAAGGCTCTTTTAGGAACAGTAGCCACCAGGGACAGGGTGAAAAGGCTGTTGGTGGAAAGAAGGATTATGGGGTGAAGAATCCACGTTTGAAATGTTTGCCTCCAATATGGTTAAGACGAAAAAAATGAAATTAAATAAAAATCTTGTTGTGACCTAAGACTTCTGCGCACTAATGTTTACGAAACATAGGCAGGGTGGCTTTGTGTTATTATCTTTCTGAGACATGTCACGCTTTCTATTGGACCCCAGCCATCGAGTCCAGTCCGGTCTATAAGGGCAGCAATTTGTAAGCTACTTATCTAGTGACGTAATACTAATTAGCGAAATGACTGATTGCAAGGGATGATGAACGATCAGAACAGGTCACTGTGACAAAAATACGTTCCCTTTTCATCCCATAATGATATACTGCCACCTCGTGGATAACGGCTTAATCACCAATAGCGTCGCCTCCTCGCACCCCCTGGCGTTCATCTCTTGTAATTGCTAAAGAAAATGACATTTTCGAATCAAACGCGAAGAGTTTGGGTAGATAATGTAGAGTTTGATATAATGATCGATCCGTGCAGTACAGAAATGTATCAGACCCTCTTAAGGTCCTTACAGTTTGTCACTGTACGCAAACATAGAAATCCTGTCATCAATTATCAAAATATAAGAAATAAAATGCCTGGTTCGGATAAACGAACAGCCCCTTTAGAGTAGCCATTAGAAATTTGCTAGGGTACAATGGCCAGGTGAGACTTGGGTTTTTTTTTAACTACAATCCAAGATCAGTGTCTGCACCCTAACCAACATACTGTAGCTCATGCCCACTGTGAAGAATGGTGGTGGCCGCATCATGTTGTGGGAGAGTTTTTCTTTAAAGGGTCTGCCCATTATGAAGCGAAGGATTAATGGGGAATGGATGCTGTTAAGTGCGCACGCGTTTTCTGAGGGTGAACCCGTGGTTCTCTGGGCTGAGGATGGACAGACAGATGGACAGAAGATGGACCAACGACGCCAGGTCGGAAACCTGACCTAAATCTTTGAAGAGTGGAGAGACAAAACGGAACTTGTCTAGAGCAATTCTGGAAAAGAGATGCTTTTTTTAGATAAGAGCTAAGCAATGGCAATAAAATTAGGAGATTAACAGAGGAAAGAAAACGACCTTGGTGACAAGGCGTTTAACAAATACCTTAAACATCTGGACTGCTTGCATGATCATTGGTTTCTTAATCATTTCTCTCTCTTTATTAGACACCCCAATGCCAATGAAGGGTGCTGCTACGGGCGGCATCATCGGGGGAATTATTGCAGCCATCATCATCCTCGCCCTCATCGGAACCGCCGTGTTTTTGTTACGCAAACGGCGCATGAACAAAGAGTGAGTCTGTCCGTCTCTCTGCTCACCTGTAAAATTAAGCATGTTGGGTGAATGCCACTAGAGGGCAGACATAGCACAGCAGGTAATGTTGCTGCGGAGCTCCAGGGTCATGTAGACATGCCTGTAATACCTGGGTTCCTCCAGACCCCTCCGAAAAACCACGCTGACGTGTTCTCCAAATCACCTCACCGCATTTCTGCCTTTACTTAAGCGCGTTAACCTGCTCATATCTTTTTCACTTGTGCTTTTCCCACAGCGGTCCTCCCTCTCACAAGCCTCCTCCACCCACAAAGCTCTCCAAGATCCCGGACACAGTAAGTCCCAGTGGTCTTTAGCCCGGATGTTGGCCTATTAAACGTGTTGAGCTCTGGAATCTGGACTCCTTCGATTGTCCAGGATATCCTTGATTGACGACGGGGAAGCGGTTCAAAAAATCCGTCCTGCGTTAAACGTGATGAACCGAGGAGTTTGATGTAGCCTGTACTGTGTCGTAGCATGGCCTATAACGAGTAACGATAAGTGATTTCATGTTTAAAACACCAAAGCATGAACGCAAAGCCTGTTTTGTAATAAAGAGCTGAAAAAGCGTGTGTAATTGAATGAGTAGTGGATTGACAGTGGACTGTGAAAGCAAAACACTTACTCTATTGACGAACTCTAAAGTACCTAAACGAGTAATCCCCGTCAAAATGCCCCGAGACCCGAATTAAGACGGGTGCTGAGGTGGTCGAGAACCGAGATGCCACGAGCTTATTACGAGCTTATTACGAGCTTATTATGGATTAGGAGCCAAGCCTGTCCAAATATTCCTAAGTAACAGCAATTTTGAGGGAGATAAGCCATAAGAACGGCCAATTATCCACGTCACTGATTGCTGCAGAGCTAATTGCTACTACACACACACGCACAAAAAACCTAGTCCTTATTTACATTTATTTAATTTGAGTTTAAATCATAGTGGTCAAACCTGTTCATATATTCAGCATTAATGACGGCCTTGTACTACGTTTAGACTGCTGTCCCTCCCGAGTGCTTTAATATAACACTAAAATGTGTATATATATAATGTGTGTGTGTGTGTGTGTTGTTGTTGTTGTTGTAGCACGCGCACACGACCGTCCATGAAGACCCTCAGGCTGACATTCCCCTGACGTACTACGAGACTCAGAAAGCAGAACCTGTGACGGTGAGAGAACGTTTTCAATCGTTTGCTTCGTCACCGCTCCGTTCTTTATTGCTAAGGCTGTCCGATCGTACCTTTGTCAGGATCTGGACTCGTGCCACAGCGAAGATGAGGACAAGCCGTTTGACTACGGCGCCCCCAATGGCTGGGGGGAGAGAGAAATGCAGCAGTATTACGATCACCGGGATGTAGATCGTGAGGTGCACGCTGACGAACAGCTGCAGTCGCCTTCAGACCTGGCCAGGGGCGACAGTTTTATGTCCCCAGCCGTGATGGTGTAGGGAGGATTACTTAAAGGCATTAAAGTGAAGAGAGAGAGAGAGAGAGAGAGAGAGAGAGAGAGAGAGAGAGAACATGAAAGTAAGGTGAGCTCAGATTCCTTCCCCTTTAATTGCTGTCTTTAGGTGTTCATGTAATTATGGAGCTTCTTCTCTAATGCAGTACATGAAGTCTTACACAAAAGTTTTTGGCACAACCCTTTCAACCTATACGCATTTCGTGCCCAAAACTTTTCAAAGCCACCCTACGATGGACTTGCGTGCCGTCTAGGGTTGTTAGACACTTTATTGCTGCAAAAAGATCATACAGGAAATATTTACAGAAATAAAGAAAAAAACCTCGTTTTAAGAAACGTCAGTATCCACTGTGACCTCCATGAAGGTGATCCCACGGCTGCTTCTGTTCCAAAAGACCATTCCCGTTCAAGCTTCTTCAGACCACCGTGGTCCACTTGGCATCCTCATGAAGCTCCCAGGCTAAAGACACTAAACCATCACCACTGTAGCCTACAGAGGCTGTTCCCCCCCGTAGTTTCTGCTTGTATCCTAACAAAGACGCTGATCGATAATTACTAACGGTCGTTAAAGCCCTGCTTAGAAAACAACTCTAAGGGTGGCCTGATACTTTTGCTCTCATGGTCAAATTCATATGCATGTTGCTGACGGTATTTACAAGCCGTGTGCCATTTATGTCCTTTAAGTGCAATGAACGTTACCAAGGCTGATCTGTTTTCTGTAATACACTGCTGTTTAGGTCAAAGAGCTGATTTAATGTGAATTCGCAATTCTTTACGTCGTAACGGGGAAGCGGACTAGGTGACTTTTTATACTTCTCGTTCAGAATACTGTGTATACTCTTTCGTCTACTGCTGTCCGAGATCTCTCGGTTTGTTTCACATCGAGGCAAAAAAGTCTTCGAGCCTCTGTGACGTTTATATTTTTTGCCGCTCCGACACTGTGACAGCACACAACTTTTTTTTTTTGTCCCTTTTTATTTTTTTATACATGGATTCTTCTGCTGCTACGTCTTTATTAAACACTATTACATCATTCTTACAGCACGCGCAAATTCTATCTATGAACTCTAATCATCTGTAATGTTTAACAGACAGTATTAGCTTAATAAATGGGTGGCGGTTTACAGGATTACCTTCAAAATATTGTTCCTGTGGCATCTTCTCACTTCCTGAACCTTTTGCTCTCGGCTTAGGAATCTCAGGTGCCGTGGTTGTTGGGTTTTTTTTTTTGTTGTTTTTTTTTTAAAGATTAAAAGCATTTACACAACAGCGTTGTTGATTCTGATTCTCCGTTTCGGTCGCGGACGGGGTGGGGTCCTGTGCAGACAGAAGGGCGCACCCTGGACAGATCACCAGCCTAGTGGCGGTCCAGTGACTGGCCGCTGCATCACACAACCATCTAAACGTCATTAACGCAAAACCCGAGTCACTGTAAGAGCTTGATTTGTAATAATCGCGGCTGTAACGTAATGCCTTCGTGTCCCCGTGTAATATTATTTCAAATAATGCTGCTTTATCACACAACAAGTGCTTTCTGGGGAGGAAACACAGTTCTTTTTGCAGGCTACGGGCTACGACAGCAGAACCTTGGGTTTCGCCTGCGCAAACGACCCGCGAAACGACCAGCGCAGGTTCCTGGGAAAGTTCTTAAGTGCAATTCTCGAAATAGTGACGTTCTTGAAGAGGAAACCTTCATCGTGTCCTCGATATTTTCTTATGAAAATGCTCCGTTGCATTTTAGGTTTGATGGACGGTGGAAGAAATGACCAACTGGCCTCAGGTTCGGGTTTTACATTTTACACAGTTGGCTAACGCGAGGTTAAGAATAGATTTACCAACAGGACGCTTTCAAACGTGCCACTCATTCTCGGGGTTATTCTTAAATAATAGCTTACCCAAGAAGATAATGCTTAAAAAGTTCTGTGAATAAAAACTCTTGTCTCAAGACTGTTAAGTTAAGCAGAAGATGTACCTTCTTATGACGTCTTTGTGAAGGCAGTCCCAGGATGAAATGTAAAACCAAGAACTAAAATCTGGTGCTACACAGTGGACAGCCTCATCAAAATTAGGGACACCGCCCGAGCGGGCGAATGTCCGTTTCTCCAGCAGATGGTTCAGTCAGAATTTGGCAGCGGTTGCTTGAATAATTTCGGAAACCCCTGCTGTTCCTGGTGAAGCAGCGTTGTGGATCTTGGCCCACGTTTACTCACTGACGGCAGACGAACATGATGTGATTTTCCACTCGCAACTTCCAAATTCCACACCCATCAGCCACCAGATCTGAATCCAGTGGACCAACTTTGCGATGTGGACGGACGCCTTGTCTGATGTTTGTCGTACGGAACGGATCTGCACCTACCCGTCTGACAAAATGTCCAATGGCACGGCTCGGTCTGCTTCCTGTTTACTCTTGCCTCGTGTCGAAAGCGTGCTTGCTCATCCGTGGAAAAGTGTGTGAGAATGTGCTGTGTCATCGCACCGCTGCCTCTTGCTCGTCCTTCATCCTAGTCTGTCCTGGTGTGTAAAGCGAACGCGCCTCTCGGAGAGGCTTAGGTTTGAGGGATGAACTTAACGCCCACAAGCAATCCCAGATCTTTCTGGGCAGTCTAAATCATGGGTGGCCCAGGGTCAACAACCTTCATCAAGACAGGCGGAGAGAAAGGACAAGGGAAGTGAAGGAACGCTTCGTTAGCGTTTACCAGAAAAAACACTGGCCCTCGGAGGCCGACCGGACCTGGTGCATCGTCGAGACGCTGTCCCTTTCGTGCTATGGACTGCCGATCGCTGGGCAAAGAGGGAGCACAGATGGGTACCAGCAACAGAGCTGGAGTGGGACTCCATGTCTCGGTGTAACACTGACGTTACCCCAGTAACTTTGCCCTGACCCCTCACTGCAGCACTGTTGGCTGAGACAGCGATTAGCCAGATTGTTAATGAGGATTAGCGGACCGTGCCGTCTGTCTCCAAGCCTCCAGTCCACACCGTCCCTCTTTCTCATCTCATTTCTGACTTCGGCCGTGCCCTTTTGTGGAAAGACTCGCTCTCCGACGGGGACAGAAGACAGCCTTTGAAAAGCCGGGCTGGTGAAGGACGCTTGGGTGGCATGGTGAGTGATTGTGTTCGAAAGGTCACAGATTGCGACACTATGGGCGGGAGGGGCCATTTGTGGGTGGGCACTGGCTCCGGAAGCTCGGCGCTTTCTGAGCTTTCCTCTGGGTGAGATGACCCACACTGGACACTGGCTAATAAGCGTGATTGCCAAAGCAAAATGGTCAATTATGGTCAGCTCCTCAATCCTTTGGTCTTCAGGCTGCGGTCCAGAAACTGACTGGGATGCACCATGAATCGTGTATTTATTTATTGCCTCATTGCTGGCTGCTATGATGTAATCCTAAGTCGACCAACCAAAGGAAGGCGCTCTTCCAGTAAAAGTAATTACCAAGCAGTAAGGTTCTCCAGAAAGTGGACGGTGATGAGGCAGAACATAATAATGTCAGAAGGAAGCTAAGGAATTAGGACACAGCCCACAGAAAACCAGAGGGAACCTTTCTTCTTTCGGTGTGTATTCTGCCTCTGGCAAGGTGCGCAGTAACTCACCTGTTCTGGGGGTTCCATCCACTTTTGGGTTCTCTGTCTACGTTAGTGTTGCCTCGCCAGTCTTCCACTGCAAGAACTACCCCAGGCGGCATCCCTACAGGGACGGGCTACAGAAGGTTCTTGGCTCCACAGTGGACGTCAGAAGATCTGACCTATATGGCTAACCATATGGAGTCAAAGCTTACATTTGGGAGCCTTTTTTATATTTTTATATCCTAAACCCGAGCATAGGGACGTACGGGCGAGACCTGGCCGTTATTCCAGGTGTAAGTGCGCTGATGCGCGAGTACGCAGATCCGTTGTGTGCAGTGACAGCTCATCAATAATTCATCAGTAAGATTTACGGCGATGCTGCAGCCATCGGGCTCTCTTTTGCTCCTCTGCCCTTGCATCCCGTCCTTGAGTCCACACAGGGAGGAATTAAGAGACGAGGAAGCAAAATAAAAGTCCCCCCAGAACGAATGGGGTGGGTCAGTGGATAGAATCGAATAATATTTTATTATTTTCATTCGTTTAAGGCGCCGGGAAAAACGGATGAGTCTGATGAGCCAGTCAGTTCCAGAGCTATGTATGTATGCAAATGTATGTGAAGCCTTTGGAGTGACTTTACTTGGATATGCAATGACCAAATTTTTATTGCGGTCGCCTCTTTTAGGGGCAATAGCCAAAATATTTTTAGTGACACTTGTACGTGTTTCCCCAGTGGGACCTGGGAATCTGAACTTCCAGAAGACCATTCGAGCTCCGATCTTCCCCCTAAGAATGAACATAAATTGGATTTATCCGTTCCTGACCACCAAATGACTGTTTTACTCCGGTTTTTTATTTCTATATCCTATTTATATTCAATTAAGATTTAAAGGCATGAACAACGCAATTGAACTTAATACAATAATAACAATCAATAAATGCATGAAATGATGGCTTGGGAAATCGAATATGGCTAATAATAATCAAATAATCGAATATAATCGAACATGGCTAAGACTGCATCCTAGATCTTCCTCTTCTTCTTTTGGTTATACCGTATTGGTGCATTTTTTACAGGCGTCTTAAAAGGTCAGAGCCGTAAATAAGGATCTGTTCTACACGGCTTTCCTGGTTAAATGAAAGATTTTTTAAAATCCTGTCCCATCTTCTGTCACTGAGACACACAGCCAATCGTGCTTGGGTACAGCCCAGCCAGGCCCGGGGCACCACTGCGACCTAAAAGTGTACCTTCGTATTTTTAAGCCCTAATAAACATGTACTGAACGTAGTTTTACTTTGGGAGATTTTTCATGTTTAAGAGAATTTGTGAAAAAGAAAAACGTTTAAAGGCGCTTGGGTGACTCCGGGATCTAAGATGCTGTCCATGACCTGGGTTGGGCCCTTAGCTACACTATGTTTACGTGAGGAGAGACTAGCCAGGGAATCAGGGCCAGTCTTTCAGTGGCACATTCATTCCTGACCCTTTGTTCTGTGGGATACCTGCTGGTATCCTCACCTGACCCTCACCTGGATGTGCAGGAATAAAAAGTGAAGCGCGAAAAGCATTTTGGACATTTGTACCTGGGAATAGTGGCCATATAAAGTGTCTCCAGCGTTCCCTCGCCCCTTCACGGCTCACCTTTGGCGGCCTCGGTGCATCGCGGGTTTTCAAAAAAAAAATTCGCTGTTTCGTGGGTTTTTGCTGAACTTTGGCATTAAAAAGTCACAAAATGTATACAAATATATGAGAAATGTTCATTCTAACCCTAAAGGAATGTCATATATATATCATAAAATATTAGGATTTACAGTAAATAGAGTATTTACTCGGCGGATGAATACTCACCAAAAACGAGAAGTAAGA